>VNJT01011247.1:0-14379 GCA_008042655.1 Drosophila burlai | reverse complement strand
AAAGCTTCCCTTGCGACGTTGTGGCAGTAGCATTACAACTGATATGACCTGCTCCCGTCAAATCAGAGGTGTGACCGCTGGCGACACGCAGAGGGGATTGCTCCCCCCCGTGCCCGCCGATGGTAGCAGTCACGCCTTCCACCGACGTTTGGGCTGATATCCCAGCCCGAGTTGAAACGCTTTGTGTGTCCATTTCAGAAATACACTGGTTAGTTTTCCGGGGAACCACCCACTTGCGTTTTATGCCTAACCGCCAGGCTGCGTTTTATGCCTAACCGCCAGGCACCTCCACCCATGGCAAAGTGATTCATTTCCTCCAGCTTTTTCAGCGGAAGGAATTGAACCGTTGCCTTAGCTAGACACTGTATTACCGCGGACGGAGCAAGCAGCAGTGCATTACCCGTTGTCCGGGATAATACAGTGCCCATTGCCCAGCCGGCGCCCTCTTGGAGGGTTCAGATGGAGGATTTTCGCCAGCCTGTGAAAAATATGAAGAAATAACAAATTTCGTCTAATTTTTTTTTTTAATTTTCAAATTTTTTCCGGGTTCACTAAACGTCATTCGATCGTCACTAAATTTGGCATGCAATACTTTTAGACTAAAAGGAAAAAAACAACCGGCCGGCACTCCTTGATACATGGGCTACAAATAAGAACACCTCTAGTGTAAGTTAACACCAAAAGAACAACAAGCAACAAGTTGCGAAAGCTTGCACACGCATCTGGCCATGCACCTGCAATAACCAAGAAATGCAAAGCTTAGCGTCTGGAGCGCTTCCCGTGGGAAAGCTGACGGGAGCCAACGGCACCGACGTAGGCAGAGGCAGCAACGGAGTTAGCACCGACACGGGCAGAAGCAGCGACGGAGCTGGGGGTATAAATATCACTAATAAATACGGACCTTTGGTCCATATAAAAACTCTTTTTATAAAGAAATAAAATATCTTTATTTAACTGGCGCTCCACGTTAAACGGATCATGCCGCGAAAAAAAAAAAAAAAAATCCTTCGTCGTAACAATAAACCTTTAAGTGCACCCCATAGGCTGCCCCGGCTACGCTACACGAAATCGCAAAAGAAAAAAAAAAAAAAAAAAAAACTGTAAGAGCACCCCATAGGCTGCCCCGGGTCGCGAACTAGAAAAAATAAAAACAACATTTCTGTAAGAGCACCCAATTGGCTCCCAATTGGGAGCCGCAAACGGATCCTGCAAAAAAAGGACTCACTTACATCGGTCTGGAGGCTATCGCCGTAGACGACTGAACGGGGTGTTACGAAGGTACCCCAGTAGCCCCAGGAGCAAAAAGGAAGAATACCAAATAACCTGTATACCAAATACTGTAAGCTAATTAAGTGAAGAGATTAAAAGAAATAACCTATATGAAAAATACTGTGAAAATACAAAATTTCTAACAAAAATTACTGAGAAAAAATATTTGAGAAACATGCAAAATCTATAAGGAAAATACTATGAAAATATAAAAGAATTTTTATCCCGAAAACATACAAAATTTATACGAGAAACACTTTAAAATTATAAAATATTTTTTAACAAAATTACACAGAAAAAAAATATTCGAAAAACATACAAAACCTATATGAAAAATACCTTGAAAATATAAAATATTTTTAACAAAATTACACAGAAATCTATATGAAAACTACTTTTAAAATATAAAATATTTTTTTTACAAAAGTACACAAAAAAAAAAAAAAAAAAAAAAAAAATTTATATATGTAGTAAAAACATACAAAATCTATATATATAGCTTGAAAATATACATTTTTTTTTTTGTTTATTCTGAAAACATAGAAAATCTATACGAGAAATACTTTAAGGAAAATTTTGTATACAAAAAACAATATTTAATCATGGCAAACCCAAACAACCTAATTAGGCCTGCCCTACTTAATAATAACACAGGCCCCGAAGTAAACCAAGCCCTTAACGTAGCAAATATGCAGACGCAAATTCAGGAAATAGTAGAGAGAATTTTGAGCCAAAAATTAAACTCAGAAACTGCACCACTACTTGATCAGACAGTCAATATAAACAATGGTAATATGAGTGAATTAGACCGAGTCCCAGATATAGTAAAGTGTTTAAGGGAAGTGTTTTCAGGCCAAGCAGGAGAATTTAGCTCATGGAGAAAAAGCGTAGAGGGAATATTACAAATATATTCATCAACAATAGGATCACCCAGGTATTACGGAATTCTTAACGTTCGATGTTCGGCGAAAAAAACTCAACATCGATACATAAATTTCAACATCGATGTTAACATCGATGTTCTTTCTTCAACATCGACGATACATTTTACCTAATGTCAAATTTTCAACTCAACATATTTCCGCAGGCAAAACTGTCAAAATTTCAGAGACAAGGCACTTGACACCTTCGTTAGAGGCCTGAACGGCGACTTGTCCAGACTGTTGGGAACCAAAGAGCCCGCAGATCTCCCATCAGCACTTCAGCTATGCGAGAAGTAAGAAAACCAAAAATGTAGGACCAACTATGCAAATAATAGCCAAACCTATTCAAGAAAATTCGAAGGCTCTGGTAAAGGACCATCCCTACCGAGGAAATCTGCACAACAATTTTCAAACACAGGTCAACCATTCATTCCACACTTGGCTCATGTTCCACAGACCCCTAGAGTAACCCATTATGTACCACAGCAACAATATGGTGGGCACTACCAACAATACTCTGGCAACCTGCCAACACAGCCACCAAGACCATCGGCTCCAAAGCCACAACCTAGGCCAGAGCCTATGGACATAGATAAAAGTATGCAGACAAAACAAATAAACTACATGAACAGACCCAAATTTGGACAGCAGGAAAAGAGACCACCACCACAAGGACTAAACGGACTGCCAGACAAAAAACAGAGAAATTTCCATCTAGATACCACTAGCGAGCAACAACAAGTTACAGAATACAACAACGAACCACCAGAAACTGACGAAGCAGCACTATGCAGAAACCCCAGATTTCGAGCAGGAGGCAGATGAGGTAGAATATACTGGATTAAATTTTTTAGAGTAAAACCCTCTTCGTTCCTACTTTCAATCTAAAGCAGGTAATGGAGAGATGATAAACATTCTGATAGACACCGGATCCAACAAAACTTATATCCAACCAAGATTAGCTAAGAAACCAATCAAAAACAACAAACGCTTTTTCGTTTCGCCAACTCTATTGGCGGAGAATCCTCCTTTACAATCGCCAATCCTTTCGACCTAAATGATACTTTTATCAAATTTTACCTACTACCCTCCTTAAAGACTTTCGATGCTATTATCGGAAACGATACACTGCGCGAAGTAAAAGCTCAGATTAATATGCAAAAGGGGTATACTTCAATACAAGATAAAAAAGAATTAAAATAAAACAGAAAACCTCACGGGAAGTCAATAAATTAGATATTCAGGTAGAACACGCGAAAGAAACTCAGAAAAAACATTTAAGAACCATTTGCTCAAACTTTAAAAATCTTTTTGGGGACCCGGACGAAAAACTGACATACACGACTAGAGTAGAAGCTACCATTAGAAGTACAAACGAGAGCCCAATTTACTCAAGACATTACCCGTACCCAGAAGCTCTCAGACCAGAAGTAGAACAACAAATACAAGAGCTTTTGGCAAACGACATAATTAGACCCTCACGGTCTCCACAACAACTCCCCAATATGAATTGTCCCGAAAAAAATGGACGCATCAGGACAGAAAAAACACAGAATGGTAACACGGTTACCATTCCAGACAGATACCCCATACCGGACATTAACAACGTACTTGCACAACTAGGACAGAATAAGTTTTCTCCGTCATTGACCTCAAAAACAGCTTTCACCAAATTCCACTAAGGAAATCCGATATCGAAAAAACGTCATTCTCAGTTAACTAGGGAAAATACGAATTTACCAGACTACCGTTTGGCCTCAAAAATGCCCCTTCAATTTTTCAACGAACACTGGATGATATCTTTAGAGAACATATAGGAATTAGGTGTTTCGTATACATCGACGACATCATTATCTTTAGCAAAAATGAGGAAAACCATCTAGAAGACATAGTGTTAATATTTAATACTCTAGAAGAAGCAAATATGCGAATTCAGCTTGACAAGTGCGAATTCTTCAAAAAAGAATATGAATTCCTAGGGTTTTTAATGGCCGCTACTGGAATAAAAAAGAATCCCGAAAAGGTCAGGGCCACCGTAGAATTTCCCGAGCCAAAGACCCTCAAGGATCTTCGTTCCTTTTTAGGACTGTCAGGGTTTTACCGTCGCTTCATCAAAGATTATGCTAAACTCGCAAAGTCCCTTACAGCCCTTTTAAGAGGGGAAGAGGGCCAAGGCCGTATTTCAAAAAATGACTCAAGCAGAACGCTAATCTACCTCGACGAAAACGCTAGGGAAGCATTTAATAAGCTAAAAAAATCTCTTGCTTCCGAAGAAGTCATGCTGGCTTATCCAGACTATAGTAAAGAATTCCAATTGACCACCGATGCTTCAGATTATGCCATAGGAGCTGTATTAGCTCAGGAGGACAAACCAATAATGTTTATTTCTAGAACCTTAAGTAAGGCAGAAGAAAGCTATGCACCGACCAAAAATGAAATGCTGGCCATAATCTGGTCAATACAAACCCTTCGGAATTTGTTGTATGGTCCAATCAAAATAAAGATATTCACAGATCACGAGTATCTCACATACCCAACTAATCCAAAAAGCCGTAACGACCAAATGAAAAGATGGAAAGCAATTTTAGAAGAATACACCTATGAACTTTTGCATAAACCTGGCAAGGCAAACGTCGTTGCCGATGCATTGAGTAGACCTCCCTTGCAAATGCATGGAGAACTAAACGCAAATGACAGAAACCGTGCACAGTAGTTTCAGCTCTCCCGAAAAACTAATACCTATGGCAGAAGAACCAATAAATGTCTTCAAAAATCAAATACTGCTATCTTTGGGAAAAAAATCCTACAAATTCGAAATTGTTTTTCCAACATATCACAGACACACTATTACAGAACCAATATTCAATTCAGAAAATTTGCAAGAAATTCTAAAAGAAAGGCTAAATCCGTTATAAATGGAATTTATACCAACGAGAAAACCTTAGGGAAGCTTCAAGAAATTTATCCACTTTTTAACAATTACAAAACTAGATTCTCCAATAAAATAGTTACCGAAATGACAGACGAAATTGACCAAGAAAACGCAATCATATCGGAACATATGAGAGCACACCGCAATAGCAGCGAAAACAAACAGCAGCTGTTAAAAAAGTATATTTCCCACAAATGAGGGCTAAAATAATAAAAATAACAAAGGAATGTCAGACATGCAAAGAACAAAAATACGAAAGACACCCAAACAAGCCAGAGCAACAGAGCACACCAATACCACAATACCCAGGGAAAATTATTCACGTCGACTTTTACCTCACATGTAAACAAGTAGTCCTCAGAGCAATAGATAAATTTTCTAAATTCGCGCAGGCTAAAATAGTCAATTGTCGAGCAACCCAAGACATTAAACAACCCCTTAAAGAAACATTAATAAACTTCGATATTCCAAAAATAGTGTTAATAGATAACGAAAAATCCCTTGGATAAGGTCCCATAATGCGGATGCTACAAGACCAGTTCAATATATAGGTCTATAAAGCATCACCCTACAATAGTTCAGCCAACGGTCAGATCGAACGCTTTCATTCAACTCTTTCAGAAATCATTAGATGCCAAAAGGCGAGAAATTACACAGTTCATTAAACGACCTTATAGAGAGATCAGTTGTCAAATATAATTATTCAATACACTCAACCACAAACCGGAAACCGGTCGATTTATTTTTTGGCAGAAAGGTGTCACTTGACCCTTAACTACTCCAGACAGAAAGTCAGAAAGACAGAAAATTACGGACAAAATTAAGCTCACGCAAGAAAAAGATTTAATAAAAGATTTAATAATAATAAAAGTAAAGATCAGATAAAAAAATATTATCCCGGACAAGAGATATTCGTACAAAACAATAAAAGATTAGGCACTAAGTTATCAGCCAGATACAAAAAAGAAATTGTCAAGGAAAACAGAAACACTACAGTACTAACAGAAAGCGGGAGAATAATTTACAGAAAACTCATTCGAAATTAAACATAGCAAGTAACGGACCAATGTTAATCTATATTGTAAAAATCCCTGTAACCGATACAAAGCTATGCGAAGAAATTCTAATTAAACCAATAAAAATTGGCCTATATGTCAACAAAATAGAAAACGAAAATGTAATCAGATGTAAAGAAAAAATATTGTTGCAGCAAAGGACCGTCGCTTTTTAGCAAAAAAAAGTGCTATAGCTTTAGCATCAGGCTTTATGGACACAGGCAGTCTCTTCTCCAGGCCTCCAAAGCAGAGCACCGCCTTCCTCCAGGACTTCACAGAGGACCTCCCTCTTAGAGGAAGAGGACTTTCCCGCCCTTGGTTCTAGAAGACCTTGACTCTCCAACAATCTGAGACAGGCTGCGACTGAAGATCCCAGGGATATCACAAGGATCACGAACATGCTAATAGACCTCAAAAGCGCTGTGGACGAACTGGCCTCGTCCATGCCTACTATCTCTTTGGTTGTGAGGGACCTCTAAAGAGAGAGCAATTCAAGGTCACAACAACGCAATTACAAAAATGACTAATCTTAAAATAGTCATTTGGAATGCCAGGAGTCTTCTTGCCAAGCGGGAGGAGCTCCTGGTGTTTCTCAGCTGTAACCAAATAGATATTCTACTAGCCACGGAGACTTTCCTACACACTGGCATCTACTTCTAGCTCCCAGGTTACAACATTTATAGAGCTGATTACCCCGGAAATTTTGTTAGAGGAGGAGCTGCAGTATTTGTCAGAAGCAATCTCGTACATTATCACCATCAACCAGTTCGCCACGGAGTGGCCCAGCTCGCAAAGGTAACCATCTCAACAGCGCTTGGAGAAATCAATATTGCTGCTGCGTACCTCCCTCCTAATCTGTCCTGGTCCCGTGCGAACTTTGAAGCCCTTATAGAAGTGTGCGGGGATCGCTTCTTTCTGGGAGGTGACTTTAATGCCAAACATCAATCCTGGGGTAACAGCAGAGCGGACTCCAGAGTCATTTTTCTCAAGGAGGCGATCGACACCACAGGAGTTCAGGTACTAGCCACAGGACGACCCACCTGCTTCCCGAGCGGAGGACGTATCCCGTCATCTCTAGATTTCGCTCTATTTAAAGACCTACACAGCAGGAGGTTGAACATATTGGAGTCCTTTGATCTGAGCTCTGATCACCTCCCGCTGATTGCTCAGCTCCGGACAGTGGGCTTCTGTACGCCTGTGAGAAAGGCCTTACTCCCTCCTGGTTCGAACATATGCGCTTTCAGAAGAAGTCTTGAAGATTCCTTACAGCTACATATGGAGCTACGCTCTGCTGAAGATGTGGAGGATGCTGCACGTCTCATAAACAACAAAATCCTCGACGCTGCTTCTGTGGCCTCCCCAAGCAGCAACGCTATCTCTCCCGCCCGGAAGGATGTCATCCCACGAGACATCCTGCAGCTAATCCAACTGAAGCACATGCTCAAAAAGGAATACACCAGGACTCTAAACAGGGACGTGCACAGAATCCATAGCAGACTGGCTAACCGCATAAGGAAGCTTCTGGTTCGGCACCGCCAGAGCATTCTGGATAAGGAGCTGGAGGAAGCCACACCCAACCACGACACCAATTTTGCCCTTTGGAGACTCACGAGCAGGTGCAAGAGGCAGGTAGCCCCGAAGTTCCCGATCCAAAAAGCCGATTCCACTTGGGCTCGCACGCCGTTGGATCGAGCTGAAGTGTTTGCCGACAAGCTTCAAGAGAAGTTCACACCATTTGGAACTTCCTCGGAAGGGAGAGTTGACAAGGTCAAGAACATTTTGGAAGCTCCTCATCAAATGTCCTTGCCTGCACCCCCCATTCTCTTTTCTGAAGTAAAAAGGAGGATTCATGCGATGAAAAACCGAAAAGCTCCAGGGCCGGATGGGATCACGTCCCAGGTGTGCAGGCTGCTTCTGGATCGGGCCATTTTGTTCCTGGTTTTAATCTTCAATGCTGCGCTTAGATTGGGACACTTTCCGAAGATTTGGAAGAATGCAAACGTTGTGATGATCCACAAGCGAGGAAAGCCGCCCAACGATGTGGATAGTTACCGACCTATAAGCCTCCTTTCCACGTTCGGCAAGATTTTGGAACGGTGCATCCTTGATCGCTTTCTGAAGACACCTGAAGTCCAGAACGCGATGCCCAATCACCAATTTGGCTTCAGGCAAAATCATGGCACTCCCGAGCAGCTTCACAGAGTTGCCGACTTCATCATGGATGGTTTCCAAAAGAGGCAATATACGGTAGCTGCATACCTGGACATCCAACAAGCCTTTGACAGATCCTTCCAGGTTGTTCAGGATGGAATATCCTCCTCGACCAGACCCATTCTTGCCGGAGTTCCTCAAGGAAGTGTGTTGGGTCCTACCTTGTACACCCTCTTCACTCATGACGCCCCGATGCCCAGTTGCAGACGCAGAAACAGTCTGTGCATCGCCACCTATGCAGATGACACTGCCATTTTGTCTAGATCTGATTGTGTCTACGAGGCAACTGACCAACTCCAGATAATCCTTAAACGTTTTGAAAACTGGTCTTGTAGGTGGAACATTGCCATTAACCCTGACAAGTGTGCTACGATCACCTACACTCTGCGCAAGGATTCCAGCCCGGGTGTCTTCCTGCACGATCAACTGCTTCCTCAGCACAAGGAGCACCGTTACCTGGGGTGATCCTTGATCGCAGGCTCACATTTGCCTCTCACATCAAGCAGACAAGGGGGAAATTGGAGAACGCTGCAAGGAGGCTATACTGGCTAACTCATGCTAGCTCTAAGCTAAGTTTAGCCAACAAGAGGAGGGTTTACCTATCTATCTTAGCACCAATTTGAAAGTTTTAGACTCCGATTCCACCCCAATCCGCTAGCTAGGGCTGCAGCTTCTACGAGGACCAGACGCAGGCTCAAGAAGGTCACCCTAGGTCAACTGCCGAGCCGTAAAATCCTTTAAACCTTATCATCTTGCTTTTCCCAATCGAAATAGCTAACAATTCGGGCAGCTGTTTGCTCTGAAGCATACAAATTGACACTTTAAATTAATTGTAAAGAACCACTATATACAAATTGTTTTTGATAATAATAGATATAGTTATTAGTGTAAAAAACAGCCACTGCACCAAAATAAACAACCTACCACACAGCCGATATTCTGATGGGCTGCATCATAATCACCGGAATCGTCGTAATAACGCTCCGCATTTGTATTAGGAAGGTCACAAAATTCGATATCAACCAAACCACCGATGACAAACAGATCAACGACCACAACGAGTGGGGACACTCAATTTTAAAGGTGGAGGAGTTAACACCAAAAGAATTCGTAGCAACAAGTTGCGAAAGCTTACACGCGCATCCGGCCATGCACCTGCAATAACCAAGAAATGCAAAGCTCAGCGTCTGGAGCGCTTCCCGTGGGAACGCTGACGGGAGCCAACGGCACCGACGCAGGCAGAGGCAGCAACGGAGTTAGCACCGACGCAGGCAGAAGCAGCGACGGAGCTGGGGGTATAAATATCACCAAACTTGTAATTTAATTTTAGTTCCAATTTTTGTACTAATAAATACGGACCTTTGGTCCAAATAAAAACTCTTTTTATAAAGAAATAAAATATCTTTATTTAACTTGTACAAGTTAACAACTAATATAGCTCTCAACATATTTGAGTCAGCAGCTACCTAGTTTACGTTCATAATGCCCCAGCAACCAAATGTGTAAACATTAAATAAAATATAACATTGTATAAATAAATACAAAATACAAAAATAAATTACTCAGGATTTTAGCAAGGAGGATATTTATACCCTTGCAGTGTATTATTATTTTAGTCAGAAGTTTGCAACGTAGTGAAGGAGACATTTCCGACCCTATAAAGTATATATATTCGTTATCAGCAACAGCCGAGTCGATCTAGCCATGTCCGCCTGTCCGCCTGTCCGTCTGTCCGTCTGTCCGTCTGTCTGTCCGTCCGTTTCTACGCAAACTATTCCCTCAGTTTTGAAACTATCTGAATGAAACTTTGCAGATAGTCTTCTATATGCTCTCACTACTATATATGTCGGAACGGGCCGGATCGAACGACTATATCATATAGCTGCTATAGGAGCGTTTAGAAATTTTTGAGAAAAAAAATTATAACTTTGCCAATTTTGAACATATTTGCACATAATTTAAGACATGGCCATTTTGTATTATTCTAGAATTTCGGTTTTAATTGGATCAAGATCGGACTATTATATCATATAGCTGCCATAGGAATATGTATATCAATTAATTTATTTTGAAAGCTTTGTTGCTAGCAACATTTAGTTGTTGCGCAACATTTTTCACTGTCAACATGTTTCGCTCAACATTTATAGAATCTAAGAACACGCGAAAGCGAAAAGAACCGTAATCCTTAAAGATACCAAATTTTAAATACTTACTGCAAGGGTATTTAAGGGGTTACACCACTGTAAAACACAAAAAAAAGTCATATTTTCGAAATTTCTGTAGGTAAACACAATGGAGTTATTGAAATTCTGTCAAAAGCATTTTATAATATCAATATTAAACTGCAAAAAAACATATATTTCAAGGAATTAAAAAAAAAAAAAAATGGTGACTCCGAAGCAGTTTTTCGTTGGCATGTTTTTTCTCAGATGGGTCCACGGCCGGAAACGTATCTTCTACAATTTTTGATCTAGAACAAAAAACCAAACATTTTCTGAATCCATATTGATGTCCCCTGGGAACTACGTACGGGTTTTGTTTTAAATTAATTTTTCGTAAAATGGCGACAGTTTAAAAAAAAATTCACAATTTGACCATGAAATTCATCACATTTTTATTAAAAAAAAAAAACTATTCACTTTTTCAAGAAACCCCTACGTAGTTCCCTGCGGACAACAATTTCAAACGTACTGTAAAAATTTGGAATCGATCGGTAAAGATTTGTTCGAGTTATGTTTCCGGCCAGCTCAAAAAAAGTGGTTTTGAGATAAACGCGTTTTAAATTTTCAGTGGCTGTAAAATAGTGTGTAAAATCGTGAGAGGCCCTGAGGCAGAACTCGAAATTCGAGCATGTAAAAATTTTTCCCGGACTTCATCCTTTAGTATGTATATCATTCTTAAGACCCTAAATGACCTTTAGCAATACAAAAAATATTTTCGATTTTTAAAAAATTCTACAGTGCACTATGGTCCAGAATTCGATTTTTTTGGCATAAACTCTAAAAATTAAGCTACAGACTTGAAACTTTGTACATTTTGTTGTTACATTATAACAAGTTTGTAATAAAAATTTGGGGTCAATTTGACCACGCCCCCTTTTTGCCTCCCATACAAGCTACTGGAATGACTTTGGAATTAAACCAAATTTTATAATTTTTTTTTACTAATTACAAAAACTTAACTTTATTAACTTTTTATGAGATCTATATTATATACAAATTTTTAGAATGATTAATCTTGTTCTTCCTGTAAATCTATATTACATATTTATTCATCAAAAATGTCGCTTTACCAGAACTGGGACTTGCCTATGTATTATCGATTTATTAGAAAAGGAGCAAAAATGAGCAAAATATATTACATAGTCATCAAAAACAAAGGTTAAACCTACAAACTTACGTTTTTAACTTTTGTCAGGAATTGTCAGGTGGTTAGATATACTCCATTAAAGACAGAAGACATAGTTAATTTTTTCCTATAAAATCACATAACTATGACGTTACACGGCACTAAAATTCTACAAAAACACATTTATATTCTATGTATATACATTAAAAACTAGATACCTTTATCTTTATTTTCCATATTTTACTTACATTTTTGGGTGCGTAGTGAACCTTGTGTGATATGCCAAAGTAAACAAAAAAATCGCGCAAATTCCTCACGCGCAATCAGCTGATCAATAGCTTAACTTTGAAAATTCATAAAAAGCTTAAGAGAAGCTTTTGGTTGTTTTTGTTTTTAATTTGTATGATCAATTTACTTTTAGAAAATAATTGCTTAAGGACGATATATTGACATAAAAATTTAGAGTTTATGCCAAAAAAATCGAGTTCTGGACCATAGTGCAGTGGTGTAACCCCTTAAATCTCGGCTTGCCGAACTTAGCTTCTTTTCTTGTTTTCGGGTATTTTTTATAGGATTTCCCTGGGGTTTCAGCGGATATTCCCCGTGGACTCTCCACGCGGTTTCCAAGCAAAATCCACGTGGAATCTATTTAGAAATTTCGAAATTCACTGCGAAATTCCACAGGAATTCCACGCGATTTCCCCGAATAATCCCCGCTCAATTTCGAATTCCATGCCACGTTCTCCTGATGTATGGAAGATCCTCACTAGATTTGTACGAAAATTCCACTCCAGTCCCCGGGACTGGCATCGAATGAAACGGAGATTGTACAGAATGTTCCAGAAGAGGAAGAAATAAATGAGAAGGCAAATGACGGTGAAGGAGAGAAAGAATCAAATGAGAAGGCAAATGACGGCGAAGGAGAGAAAGAACCAAATGAGAAGGCAAAAGACGGCGAAGGAGAGAAAGAAGCAAATGAGATGGTAAATGACAGCGAAGATGAAGAATTAAATGACATGATAGAGGACGAAAAAGGAGAGTCAAACGAAATATCAGAAGAAGAAGAAGAAGAATGAGAGAGACACGCAAATGACGAGTCAAACTATGAGCAAGAAGGAATAGGATTGAAGAGAGCGGCGATGGACAAGCAGAAAAATCAAAGGAGAACAGACAAAGGAGACGATGCAAAGACAGAGAAGCAGCTTTATATTTTAAACAAGACGCAAAAGAAGTTGGCGTTTGATAACGAATTTCAAAGAGAGAAATTAAAATTGATGACCAGAGAGTTGGAGTTGATGAACTTTGAAAGAGAGCTACTGCCTCTCTCCGCAGTATACTTTGTTGAGAGCATCTGAGAGAGCGAGCGAGAGAATGACAATGGAAAATGTTTCGAAAGATGATGAAATTCCTTTTCAGAGCATAAAAGAAATGTTACCAGACTTCGACGGCCAAACAAGTGTTAGTGTTTGGCGCGCACATTTAAACGTATTGGGTTCAACTTATGGATTAACTGAAAATAAGTTACGGTCTCTTTATTTATACTCAAAGCCTGAGTTTGCAAATGAAAAAATTGACAATTTGTTGACGTTGATGGAGAAGGCCTTTCTCCCAAAAGAAAGTGCCATTATATTGCGCAAGAAGCTTGAAGAGCGTAAATGGAGAGCAGATGAATCGTTTACTTCCTATTTTAACTCGAAAGTAACAATGTCTAATGGATTAGGAATGTCAGAAGGCGAGATAATCGACGATATAATTTATGGAATACCAGATCGTCAAATACGCACTAGCGCCAATATGATGTGTTTCATGGAAAAAGATGAGATGCTGTCGTCTTTACAAAACGTTTATTTAGTAGGTCCAAGATCTGGAGGAGCTCCTAAGAATCCTGAAAAAACTGAGAAGCCAGTTTTTCGCTGCTACAATTGCAATTGTTTGGGACATATTGCCTCAAATTGTCGAAAACCCAAAAGAGAAGTCGGAGCCTGTTTTGTGTGTGGAAAAATGGGTCACCTTGCTGCAGCCTGTGACCAGAACAAGAAGACATCAGCCTCAGCAAACCGCAACGATGATGTAAAGTAGTTCTCCTAGGCTGGGATAGAGACTCAGTCCCGCCAGGGTCCTCTACAGAAAAATTTATAGATATGGGGACGAGGGCTTGGATGAGCCGGTCAACTGACAATGAAATCTGTCAGCCACCGGATTACACCGAAAGAAAAGGGCCATTAAGAGTCAAAGAATTTGCGGCGGATGGCGCGACTTGGGCCGGATGGCTAAAAGAGGGGAAAAATAACATTTGGGAGGACCTAACTCATTTTCCACGTCAGCGTCAATCGACCTCTGACTGGAAAACTCCACTTATTAGGCATCATCACATCATTTAAAGCATCCGGAGTTAAGACTAAGTTTTCTTTCATTTGCTATTTCCTTTAATTTTCCTTTTTTTCAGTTTTCTCAGGTTCCTCCCGCGGGTTATTCAGTAAAAACACTTTATTCAATTCATTTTCTCTATTATCATATTTTCTTTGGGTTTTATTCTTCAAAATAAATTTTCTTCATTTCTTTGGGTATTTCTCAGTGTATCGGGGCTAATTTAAAATTGAATTAATTTAATTAAATTTTTATTTATTTAACTTTTTTTTTT
>VNJT01011233.1:0-34988 GCA_008042655.1 Drosophila burlai | reverse complement strand
ATTTAAGAAACAGGAGGAGAGCACAGGCGATAATTCTCCTGTAAAAGTAGTTTTTTTTTTTTGCACAAGCTTTAAAAATAATATGTGTCCTAATGCAATTTTTCCAGTGGGATGGATAGTAAACTTACTTTGATTTTTGCAGCCACGCATGCGCTGAATTGCTTTTTTCCAGATCCTCCAGATTCGAATTGGAGTTTGTATCCCGGCTGCAAAAACAGTTTTTTCTCTTCTTGCTTTTGCTTTACTTCCAAACACATACACACTTAATTGCGCACATGCACACACATATACAAGTGCAGGCGGCTGCGTTTTCTTTTACTACACCCTATTCAGGGCCGCTTTTCCAGTGATTTTCACACTTTTCTAGCCAACTCGGTTTAAGCCTTTACTTCTAAACAACTCTTGGTCGCCCGCTTTTAGCGGATTCTTTAATATTTTTCACATGCACTTTTAGCGACGCCAACACAGGACACAACTCACGCACAGGCAGATGCGGATGAAGCGAGAGCGAGGCAGGGAGACCAATAACCGACACAAGTTAATTTTGCGTCGGCTTCCTTTTCGGACATTCTCTCTCTACCGCATATCTTAATAATATTCTCGCTCTGCTCACCTTTTGGCACTTTTTTAGCGGCTCAACTGTTTGCAACTCACTTTGCGTACAAACAAAAACATAAAATACGACTTTTAAACACGCGGCAAGTTATCGGGAAATGCGTTAAAAATGGAATTCAAAGTTGCCCAGAGCGTCGCCGAACTGATATTTCACGTTCATTTCGAATTAAATTAGTAATTTAGTTTGTTGTTTCTTTCGCGACGCGAACCGCCCGCAAAACGGAAATATCGCGGTTTTCTTTACGCTCATTCGCCGGAGTGACCAAAGTGTTGAAACTAGAGGTGGAGAAACATCGTTGTTTTCAAAACATCGCCAACATCGATGTTTAACGAGAAATCATCGATGTTTTTCCATTATACGAGTTAAGGGGGTAAACCCACCGAGAAACGCAAAAAAAGGCCATTTTTGTACAATTTATTCCTGGCAATCTATAAAAGTAATCAAACCAATTTTTTTTTTAATGATAAGCACACTTTTCAACTAATATTTTATAACTTTTTTATTGAAAAATATTAAATACACTGCGAGATATTCTTTGTTCCGCAACGTCCTGAAAATCGAAGGACCTCCGCGGTGCTCACTCCTGCTTCATCGGTAATTATCCAAATCAAAAAAAACAAAAAGATTATTAATCTGTAGATCCTATTCTAGTCTACTACGTAGGATTTTTTGAAAATATTGTTTTTTGGCGAAATGGCGGCCGTTTGAACTCGAAATTGCGATTTTTAAGGGGGGAAAAAAAAGTTTATTTTCTTAATAAAAAAAAAAACTAAAAATCTTAAAAAAAAAATCATACGTAGTAGACTAGATAATTATGTATAGAATAGCCACAGAAAATTTCAAGTCAATAAGTTTATTAGTTTTCGAGATATCGTGAGCACCGATTTCAAAAACATGGTTTCGAGAAAAACGCGTTTGAAAATTTGTCAATGGGTAAGCGCACGTGAAACGAAGGCATTCATTGTCGGCCATAACTTCGTCATTTTGACTTGAAACTTGGACCAGATATTCTTAAGATATCAAACTTTAAGAAAATAAAATAAAAAAAATCTAACATTTTGAAATTCCTCGGTGGGTTTACCCCCTTCTGAAAGACTGTTTAGTAAATCTGGACAACTAATAAGTGATCATCGCACAAGGCTTTTATCGACCGTTGTTGATAAGCACATGTCTTGAAGAACAAACATGTATATAGTCTTTGACCTTCACAACTGATTCAATTTACAAAACAGTTTCTTTGACTCTTTACTGTAACAAATATTTCGTTTCGTAATCTCCACTCAAAATGCAGTTTGCAAAGGTTTTAACCCACCGACAAAATGGATTATACCCAGCTGTCTGCTTGCTGCCATGTCTGTGGTTTCGTTAGCTGTTTCAGCTGCAATTTCAGGTGCCGCCTCTCTCTCCTTACCTGCGCAAGCCTGGCCGTATTTTTGGCATTTGCGGTAAACCATTTTACTGCAGTTGAGCTGTGTGAGAATCTTTGATTGAATTTGTGGGCCGGTATGTCCCCCCCACGCGCAGCAATGTAGTTTGGTTCATTATGTTAAATGAGACGTGGCATGGCCCTGAAACCTCCATGATTGGTGGGAGACTGGTTACGGGTAGGCTTAAAATGTAATTATTAACTACACCAGCCTAATTATTCCAAACACACGACAAGCGGTTGGAAGACAGGCCTCTTACAAAGGCCTTGGCTGCCGGCCAAGTTACCTGCCTTACGGTTACCTTGACTACAATCTGTGCGGACTTGTCTTGGCCAGTCCAGCCTGTTGCTGTATGCCCAGTTGTGCACTGAGGAAAAGTATTTATTTACGGATTTAAAATCGTAAGATCAAAATCAATAGCACAAAATCTTATTGCTTACTTTCAGACTCCTTTTTCAAGCATCCTAGTATTTAAATATTTTTAAAATAATTTAACCAACATTCCCGCCCTTTATTGTATTTTACTTTCAGTGCATACTACAGACAGCTCCTTACGGTCACCCAGGAGGACAGTCGAGAGACATGCTGGCGCCGTTTTGAGTGCCTGCTCCCAGCCCTTTCTCCGGCCTTTTGGTAAGTCACTCATTCAGTTAGTTGGCTGGCGTGCGAAGTGCTCGGCAGCCCAGCAGCTCGGCAGCTCAGCAACTCAGCAGCGTGTAAACATTTTCATTCGCTGCTCAGATCCTTGTTGTTGTCGCTGTCAAGTTCTGTTCCGTGTACATTCAAGTGTAAAATATTGAATTATGATGGCAGCTGTTTCTCAATAAAGGAAGCAGGAGAAAAAACAGCTGGGGGAGACTGAGACTGAGGGCGAGAGCAAGCAGCATTAAATCTTTGCCACTGACAGCTACTTGAACTCATTCCTGTCATGCATGAGTGTCGAAATGTGAGACAACTATAGAATGGCTTGCTTTGCGCTTATTGGATATCCTTGAAGAATGACTGGGTATTACTCTATACAGTACTTATTATTCTAGAAAAACTAGTTTAGAAATACTTAAACATGTTATTTTTCGTTTTAAAGAATATTGCATTAAAAAGGTAAATTATCACAATTAAAAGAGGGAACTCGGCATTCATCTTTACCTCAAAGAAAACTTTCCTTTGATCCAAGCAAAGAATGCTTCATTCATGTTTGGCCAAAGGCACCGAATCGTCGTAATTCAAAGTCAAAGCGAGTGCAGGTCAAATCTTTGTATAAATTACACAATCAAAGGTAAAAGTTCCCTCTGACAGGTAATGCAATTTGCAAGGCACACGACGGCGGTGTACGGCAGGACAGATGCAGTTTGCCTGTCAATTTGGGGCAGCTGATACAGCTTCAGCTCCGGCACTCTGTGTATACAGTTACGGCTGCTGCTGCTGCTTCTGCTGTTGGCGAATTGAATTATAAGCTGACAAGCGCGCTGAATGCACCACACGGCGTATGTGTAATCCATGCCGAAAACTACAAATTGAGCGCCGGCAACTGCTACCTGACTGCCAAAGGAAGGAGAGCTCGGATTGAAGGGGCGAGTAGGACGAACTCCCACCATCCAGCATCCAACATCCAATATTCTCTGGTGCTGCCAAAAACTCTTGCCTAGCCGTGTTTGTTTTCGCTGGTGGAAATCTAGGTTGAGTGGGCGGCAAAGTGATTGCGATTGTCATCAGTCAACGCTCTAAAAGCAATTGTCTACATTGTTTGGCTTGTTTGGCCAAGATGCACACTGCCGCATACACACCACCCACCATACACACCACCCACCACACACTCACACATGCCTCCAAATGCCATGAGCATTGTCTTGGCTCGCAAGTCCACGCCTTTGTTTGCATGCTCGCTGCTCAGTGGGTCAGCTTCTGGTTGCGGCTCCAAATGGGTTACTCGATACGTTTTCCTGCCCTAACCTCAGTCACTCGACCGATAGAATGACGGCAGCAAATTAAAGCTGATTAAGCAGCAGCTTTTTCTGCTCGTAAACGTGCCCTGGAAAGTATGCTATATTTTTGCGGTTTTCATAAGATCAAGAAAGGGAGTAGAAAATAAAGTTGTTTATAGTTTTCTGTACATTATTCGATTATTACTAATGAAAACGTAGAGCGATTCTTATAAAATTTAATTTATAAGCTCTAATAACGAAGAAAATATGATATCTTATTTAAAAATAAAGCTATTAGAATAAGTTTCTCAATGTTTATTAGTTTTAAAATTAAGTTTAGAAGGGTAAATGGACTCTGCTGTTTAATCTCACATAGAAAACATATACTTTTCTACATTCTCTGACCATACAATTAAATGATTTGCTTCTCTCTATAAGCATTATCAAAAAATTACAAAGATTATTAAATTCCCAATAAAAAGCTGCTTTCCCAATTTCCAAAAATTAACCTTCTAAAATTTATCTTATTTGTGTGCCAAGCAATATGTAGTAACAAACAAAACCCCAGAAGCAACTCTCGCATATTGGACTTGCTGACATTTAAAGCATTTGCTCATTTAATGATTGGACTTGCCTGACGCCTCAGTCGCAGTAGCAGTAGCAACAGCACTTAAGCCTAATTAAAATGTTGCCCCCTAATTAATTAAACAATTTTTGTTTTTGTTTTGGACCCAACAAAAAAAGGGAAATGACAGCGAAAACAATATAAAAAGGAAATCAGGCCTGCGTGTCATTATCAAAATTCTCGGCTCGATTTATGTGCCGCCCAAATAAAGACAGATAGACTGAAGCACACGCAAAGTGAGCGAGAGAGATATAGAGGAAGAGGGAAAGAGATGCGGAGATTCCCGCCAACTGCCAACATTTGCTAAGCGCATTAAAGCAAATTTATGTGCATGAACCGACCAACAAAAAAAAAATTAAGCTCACAATTTTATCACAAAAATTGCAAGCCGCCCAAAAAATGCCACGCCCCCTCAAAACCACACAGCCTACTTATTTTTTCTGCCTCTCACTCATTTCACTTTCACTGCGAGAACGAACGAACGAAGGAACATTTGTGGACTATTTTGATGCATAATTTAAAGGCGGAACCGAAAAGAGCATGGCGCCGAACGAGAGCTCGGGAAATTTAAATGCAAATTTAAAGTTGCCGCCAAGAGAATAAAGGAGGCTGGAGGAGAACCTAAACTCAAGGCAAGGCGAGGCAAGGAATCAATGTCAAAATGTGTGTTCGGAGGCCTTTTTTTTGGGCTGTGGCTGTGGGCGTGTCTCGATGTCAGAAATGCTGACCCTCATTAGTTTGTTCGTTCGTTTGCCGCAGATAAATGTTATGTTACATCTGGACAACACTAGGCAACATGTGCCAGTTTAGCTAATCATATAAAAAATTTGCCAATTTTTGGACCAAGGACGAGGCGGCGGCCAGAGACTCTTGTTCATTTTTTGGTATTATCAACTAATATTAAAAAACCAAAAAGGAAACGGGAATAGAAGTAGAGGCCAAAATCTCAAGCTAACGTCAGAATCTCGAAGGGACTTCCCCTTATCCTTAAGGGGAAACAAGAAACTCACCACACAGTATGCTTCGTCAAGTTTCCCCTGCTCGTCGCCGTGGTGAAGTTGAACTCTTTTCAATTGCAAGCGCGGCAGCAACAGCAGCCTTAATTTATGCAAGTTATTATAAATTTACACGAAAAAACAACATTAAGAGCGACTTGTTAAGGGGGGAAGCGGGGTAAGGAAAATGCGGACCGGGTTACTGTGGCTTGCTCATAAAGGAAGCAATGCTTAAAATTTGTTTCGTGAATTTTTGTGTGTTGCGGTCTTGATTTTACGATGCGCAACGGAAGGAAAAATAAAATTATAATAACTGCTGAAATTGAAATAAAAGGAAAGCATAAAATCATTAGCAGACTTGAAACTGCATAAAGTCAGGGTTGGGCAACTTAGTAACTCAACTCTACTCTCTCTTCCTTGGCCGTTTAACTCAATGAAAGTGACTTAAAATTACCAGTCAAGAGATGAGCTCAAGTCTACTTAAAATAGTTAAATGCCAAACACTCCCATACCAGTCAAGCTCAGCCAATTATGGCAATCAATCGACGTGAATTAATTTCATCAGCAATTAGGATAAGAAAATACTACATTTTCTGGCTGACTGAGAATTGAAATTCGAGTCGAAAACAATTCAATTTGTGGGGCGCCCTGGCTATCTGTAAATTAGCTTGCCTATGCTCGATTTCGTGCGGGTGCCGGAGCGATTAAACTTTGATGTGCCCTCAACATTTAAAGCGCCAATCAAAGGCAGCGAGTGCAAACAATTAAAAAGCGTGATTCTTCATTGGCTTTTAATTGCGCCAGGACACGCCATGCCACGCTTCGCCAGCACATGCTACATGCAATATGCACACACTGCAATAAAATTACGAGTTTTTGAGATAACAACTACACATAGGAAAGCAAAATTCAACAATTTATATATTCCCACGAATTTAATAATTTTGAATTATTATTATTATTATTATAAGTTTAATAATCTATCATATAATGTCATTATCTACATTAAAAAATTTTCTTTAAATCAAAAATATATTTTCCCCCATTTAGCAACTGCAGATATTTTTTTACCCGTGCATGCAGCGAAAGTTTAACTTCTGTTGAAGCGGCCAGGCAATCATCTTTTAACCCTCCCACTTCTCCCCTTCGAAAGAAAATCCATTGCAAAAACTCCACTCGAGTCGAACCAAGGACTCAACTCAACTCTGAACGCTGAACTCTGAACTCGGAACTCGGAACCAAACTGAACTCGACTCAATCAGGGAGTCAATCAATCAAACAAATTGCACAACTTGCTTAACTATGCATATTGAATGCTGTCACAGACTTCTCCTTGTGGCTCCTAACCGTTTTAAACTGCATAATTTATGACGTTGTCTGTCAAGCAATTGCCTAAACCATCTATTGATACTCTTTCTCAGGATTTTCTGCACCACTGTGCTATAGTGCCACTGCACTTTTGTGCAGAATAAAAAAATGAAAAGGATATTGCAAAAACTGGTTGGGGGTAGGGAGACAAAGTTCATGGCATTTTGGGGCAATCAATTTGAGTCTTTGACTCTGTGCTAAACGAAGTCTTGCGGTTAGGATAGAAAAACCAATTAAAATTTAACACAAGAATCGATGAAGCCAACCGCAGACGGACGAGTCAATAGAGGGAAAAGAGCCAAGACAAAGGGCATTTAATGCAGGTTCGAAGAGTGCACTACGGGCGCCAAGTATCCTTTATGAAAAATAAGTAGGTAATTTCTTTTTAATTTACTTGGAGTAAAGCGAGTATATACACATCTCTAGCAGTTAACTAACCATAAAAACGGGTGAGGGACTACTTAGAAAACTGAGTGGGCTTAATACCTTGGAACTCATCGTTAGGCTTTAAATAAAAGGAGCTCCTTAATTTTGTATAATCTCAGTAAATATTGTTCATATATTTTTAAATGTCTCCTTTGCTATATTATTTGCTATGTTATTTTTATATTATCTGAAATCGAACTTGAATTTAATACTCCCCTTAACACTTTCAAGGAAACCGTGCCATAAATTAAAGAACTCAGAAATGGTTTACTTTTTTTTTTTGTTCAAGGACTTTAAAAATTCCTCGAATTCCTCGACTCGGTTGTCTCTTCAATCGCTTCTCCAGACAACCAAGGAAACACGTAGTCGACCCTTAAATTGACATCCCTTTCCACTTTCCCATTCACACTCTGCCGAAGAAAAAAAAAAAAGAACACACAAACGCCTTTGGATCATCCCCTCTTCCTGTGTGTTTGTGTGTCATTAAGGAGAACTTTCATCATATGCTGTCGCCGTCTTCGTTTTTGTGAGGGCAAGTTTCTGCGGTTGAACCGAGAAGACTGATGGGTCGAGGCGGAGGGAAAGAAAAGAAATTTGCACAATTAGCTTTTATGCGGTATTGTGGTGATTAAATGAGCTGCAAACTGTGTCAAGTGTATGATGATGACATGTAGCCAGGCGGCAGGCACAAAACCGTCTGATAAAAACAGGGAAAAACACAGACTGTGCTGGATATATAGACGGCTCAATAACAAATTGATGTATTAATCAATCAGACAGACTGAAGACGAAGTTCGATACAGATTTCGGGGACATGCACAGACACTCCAGCAGGCAGCAACAATTTTTCAAAATAGGCAAGCGCGACTAACGAGCTGATATATACTCACAGAAACGAAAAGAAAACCTCTTCAAAGATGCACGGTGGAAAATTAAAGATATTTATATATATAGTTTACAATTTCTATACTCTTTTCAAATTATTAAAAACATTTTAAAGAGTTTGTAACTCTTATGGGTCCCATTATCAGCCAATGTCAATGTCAATGTGTTGCCAAGGCTTTAAATTAAATTATTTTCAGGTGAGTAGATTTAGTCTTTTATTTTGGATTTATCTGCAAAATTCAAGAGTTTGCTCAATCAGTTGGACTTTCCCAATACCACAATCGATAACCAATTTCAAAGATATATAGTATGTATATTTTTTCAGTATAGAAGTGTAATGTGTAACGCCTTCAAGGCACTTTTATGATGTGGCATAAAAACGGGCGCGCTCTCAAAGACAAAAAGCCATCATCAGCATTGGTCGCTAACAAGCAAAGTCTCACATGCCTCTCACACCCACTTAACACACATCACACATACACAACACGACCTACGCACAAACAAATGACCGTGGTCAGATTCCCCTCCCTCCCATCAACGAAAAACAGGAGAACGAGCCAGCAGGCATTACATTTTATGACATTTTGAGGCCTACTAAACTTTAACAAGTTCCCGAAACGCATTCAAAAGCCTCAACAGCAATTCTTCACATCAAAATTAAAGTCATTTCACGGTGAAATCGTTTTGTCCACAGCCGCCGCCGCTGCTTCTTTAGCTTGCGGTACAACGCGGCGTATACGTGTTAATAACGCAACGTTCGAAACGTGCCAAGGATTTTGAATTTGTCGCGCAGGACAAGTAACGACCACCCAGCCAGCATTTAAGGTATTTTTATGTGAGATTTTATTAAAAAAAATTAGCATATTTTATGGCATTTCGGCCATGTCATAGATATCATCAGCTAAATTTTTGACAATGTTGAGAGGTTGGCTTTCATTTGGAATGGAAAAAGCTTGCGACAAATGGAGCTTATGGCTTATTTTTATAGATTTTAAATGACAATTGTAAGGGGGATGTTGATGCTGGGATTTCAGAAGTGATAATCAGCTTGAAACATATTGTTTATATTTTAGACTTGTATTGACACACTAAATTGGTATTTAAGTTATTACTTAAACTTAAATATAAAGAATATATAACTTTATTTGACCAAATTGAGCAAAAGAAAATGTTAAGAACTTTTTAAGCAAGTGAATTAGATTTATACTGATACCTTGACTTTCCTGCGGCTTACGCATCTCTATTTCAATCTAGGAGATTGCTCCACCTTAGGGCCAAGTGACAAATACATGTATTACCCCGGTCTCCGTATCGCATTCTATCTTACCAATCGCTACCACTTCATTTTGCCATCCCCTAAACCCCTTTCAGGTAACAGCATTCCAAGAGGGATGCATTTAATATTTAATTTCAGCTGCTGGAGCTTCAGGTGCAGCTGGAGAAACAGAATGCGCTACTTTTATTACCCTTGCACCGTTGACACAACGTTTAAATCCCACGCCATGTTCACTGACAATGCCAGGAGCAAAGGGATTCGGATCGGAGTGAATATATGTATATAGTAGAGGGGATATAGGGGCACAGGACACAGGCCGCGAAGGTAGGAGCTCAGAGTGGAGGGTCACAAGAGAGCAACTGTGCATGGCTACATTTACACAGGGAACAACACAGGGACTGGTCCACAATGGAGTGCACTCGGTTTGCAATTTCGTATTTATTGTCAAGTGGTTTCAAAATACATTACAGCAAAAGTTTTGTACTGATTTTCCTACTATTCTTACTCGGGGATTGTTTTTTTTTTGCCTTTCCCTTTTTTTTGTATTATGGCAACTGAAGCGGACA
Source organism: Drosophila burlai (assembly GCA_008042655.1). Taxonomy (NCBI): domain Eukaryota; kingdom Metazoa; phylum Arthropoda; class Insecta; order Diptera; family Drosophilidae; genus Drosophila; species Drosophila burlai. The sequence goes on along the minus strand of VNJT01011233.1, from coordinate 24,882 downwards.
ACGAACTTTAAGTTCATCAATCAAGGGAAAGTCGTCTCGTTTTCGGTTTCGGGTTCCTTTTTACGTTTTTTGTTAACTGCATTAAAACTGAGGGGTTTTCTGCTGCTCAATCAATGACAACATTGCTGATTTTATGCTTAAAATTCTATTCAATCATTTATGTTAAATTTGATTAGGAAAGGAGAACGAACCCAAACCCAGCAACACAACACAACACAAAAAAGAGAAAAGGAAACCTCTGCTCATCAATATTTTCTAGGCCTTCATACATATAGCTTCCTGCTTGAACCTCACTCATCCTTAGAGTGCGTAATAAATTCGCTTATGGCTAACGCTGGCAGATTAAATGGCAGCTGATTTATTTCGAGGCCACCCTAATTCCCCGCTCCCTCGTTACCTTGCCGCAGCAATACTTCGCTAAGCTCAAACAATTTTGTCAAATTGACCAAACTTAAGCTTATTTATTATGTTTGCGGCTTACACATTACACATTAAGTCCCAAGTCCTGTCTGTCGACTAACTAAATTGGTTTCTCCCAAATACACAACGAAATTTGAATTTATTGCCTGCAAAGTCTTTCGTCCATGGGGGGGAAGGCGGACGGTGGTTCCCAAATCTCTGATATCTTCCACTGATAATGTCTATTGTTTGGCCAGCGAGACTGTGCCGGGCGGCATTTAAAGTTTATCGCAATGAAAAATTATCAGACACGGCCACATAATCTGAAAAGCATAACTTTGGCTACTTACTGGAAAACTATTTATCCACTGACAAATGATGCTGCTTGGAAAAGTTTCTACAGAGCCACGCAAAAGGCAAAACAGTTTGTGCAACTTTCAAAATGATGGCCAGCGCCACACAAACAAACTAAAAATTAACTAGCCAAAAACAGGAGCGGATTTGTTGAAGAACGGGCCGTAAAACAGTTCGGAAAGTTATATTGATTTGGGTCTACCTCTTGGGACCCATTAAACGTAATCAAAACTTCTCTCATGAGTTTGATTGTTTTAGGAAAAACTATTACTAAAAATGAAATATTTGGAATTATAAATCTATTCTTCTCTTCTTAAATGTGATAATAATTAAATAATAATCACGGGAATTATCTAAAGCTTAAGTCTTAACGAGGCTTTGTTTTAAACAAATATTTACAAATATGTTATATTTTTTTTCTTCGAGGATTTTGGGCAACATGTTCGAACAAAGATCCTTGAGAAGAATCTTCTATCCATAAATTCTTTATTAACCCAAGACTTGAGGCTATCCGTAACGCCCCTGAACCTGGTCCACTTCTGAACGCTTCATGATAACTATCTTGGGCAACTAGCAGTTTTTCTTTCTATTTCCCCCGCTGTTTCCATTTCTTGTGTTTTTTCCCTTTTATTATCAAGTCTTGGCTTGAGTTTCAACTTTAGCTGCAATTACGCGTTCTGCAAGACAAAATCACTCAAACAAAATGGCGCGCGTGCGTTTCATTGAAATCATGATGGCAGTAGGACGAGGCCAAGGGCGTTGGTGGGTTAAAGTCGAGAGAAATAAAAAAAAAATATATATAGAGCAGAAATGCTGAATGCTGCCGGACCGAAGACCAAAGGAAAAGTGTGCACGAGTATTTTCCGCAAACTGATTTAATTTTTTATGGAACTCCCTCCTTGTGAATTTTATATACACTTTTTTTCCTTTAGCTTTACAGCTTCTGAAAACGTGTTGTTGTTGTTATTATTATTGTTGTTTTTGTTATTTTTCCAACCGCTTCTGCAGTCGAGCTGAACTTTGTCGGTCCGTCGACGTCTGTCTGTGCAAATATTTTCATTGCCTGTTTGGATATATACGAGAATATATACATCATTTGGTTGCACTGTTCAGCTGGCGACAATTGAAACATTTTTTATGCTCTTTTATGGTTTATTTGCCCAACAACTTCCTCTCGCTCCCCCCCCTCTCATTCCCTTCCTGTCAGTAGTCAGAGGCAGTCGTCACTTAAGTAAAAGTAAACAAAGCAAAATTGTTGAGCGTCATTCTCGGTGGTTCGAAATGGTCACTTCCGGTTCGCCATTGTCTGGCTTTTTGGGATTGAGGACTGAGGAAAATTGTAGGAAATGGTAAAAACCAGACTTTTGCTAAAAAAATTTTTTTTTAAATATAAATAAACAAAAAAAATATGTATATTACCCTTGAAACAAATTTGTTTTGTTATATTTAATATTGTCGCGACCCTCGTTTTTTTCAAGAAGTTAAAGCTTAAAATGTTACCCTTGCAGAGTATTAGAATTTTAAAGCATTAAAAGCCGACAGTTTTTAACATGAAATAAATATAATAAATAATAAGTAAAACTAAAGGGAAGTAAGGGCATAAATTTCACACAGACTTTTCTCTAGGTGCCCTAATTCAATTTTCATTTTCCAACGACACTCAGCCACAACCGTAAATGTCCCAAGACAGATCTCGCATCGATAAATAAGCAAAATAGAAGTCCCCAATTTAAATACAATTTCTTGGTGGCATAACTTGGGCCATTGGCTTAGCGGGCAGTCGATTGTTAAGGCCCCGTCGATGCCACCTGCCGGCACTTGGCACCTTTTGGTTCTGCTACTGCTACTTCTTCTGCGGTTGTCAATTCACGGGACTGCCTGCTGCTGGCTAAAGTTTCAGGAAAATGCATCTTGACTTGGCCCAAAAGTTGTGTTTTGGCCTGCAGCAGGCAGCAGCATGTTCGAGTAACAGCCGACTGGAGCGGAAAAGTTAATTCACCTGTGAGACTGGACAAACTTTCTTACATTTTCAACTTGACTACAGTAAACTCTCCACTCGCATTGCCACACACATTTGATTGTTGGGAAATCAGCAAAGCGTTTAAAAACTGCAATAAAATCCATTTATTTACTTGTTACAATGTCCTTCACCTGACACAGCAGCTCTGGTTGTTGCAACATCAGGAGTTGCATCTGGCCCATGAGGAATCCCAAGGAAAAAAAATGAACTATAAAGCCATCGTGAAAGCCTGGCCAGCTGGCAAAAACTTGCCTCTGTGCGCCAAGTACTTATGTATGTATGAAAATGTTGTCAACAACAAATTGTGACATTGCAATCGCTGTGGGGATTGTAAGAAGCAGCAGCTGCAGCAGCAAAATGTGTCAGGTGTGTGATGAACTTGCAACTTGCAACAAGGTTGCTTAAACAAGATGTCTAGGGAAAGCTTTGAATGGATGTACAAGTTGGATAATGTAAAATGGGTGTTAATAATTAATTGGTTTGATAAAATTTCAATTAATTAAATAAGAAGAAAAAGCCTTATAGTTTTATATGATTACTTTGAAGATTAAAGCCAGTTTGTTCAATGTTCCCAAAAAGCTGGGGATAACAGTCCGAAACCGCGAACTAGAGAACCTCATCCCACTTTTCCGATTGCCACTTTCCCCAACGGCTAATTTCCAGTTTTTTGCGGTCTCAGCTCTCAGATGGTCGCACGTAATCGAAGCCCCACCAGTCAGCTGCCAGGAGGACCAATCAATCACTGGACGAACTTGGCTAGAGACCGGAAAATGGGTGCGGGAAAAAAGCGTGGCAGGGGTCTCCCCTCGATTGTTAGGGGGACAAAGCGTTGGAGAGAGGCATCACGATAAGCCCGTGTGCGAGTGTGATAAGTATGCTAAACAAAATGTTATGTGAGCCAGGCCTGAACTGAGCCTTTGGCCGTGCCTGGCATGATAAATCGATGGCGCTGCGATGGATGCGACTTTAAATGCTAGTTGCCGATGGATTTGCTTTGGCTAAATAAAGATCTAGATATAGATGTAGATATATAGATAGAGATATAGACAGTTAGGAGGAAGAAGAGGGAAGAGTGCGTTACGAGTGCGACACGTGCGTATGAGTAATTTATATTTGATTGTAGCATTTCCTAGATGTCTTCACAACTGCGCCCAACCACCCGGAATCGTCTCTGCCTTGTGCGTCATAAACAAATCCAAAGGGACACGAGTATGTGTGTGTGTGTTCCCAGGCTCAGACTGAGGCTCAGTCGCAGGATATATGTATGTAGGACATATATACCAGGAGCACTGTCCTCCGTCTGCGATATTTTTACGCATGTTGACATTCAATTTGCCAATTTGTCAGCTCCGTCAGAATGGCAGGAAAGTTTCCCTAGGCCCCTAGTCGATGATGGCCTTTGAACTTGCCAGCGAGTTTTATGAATTAGGTACTGATTTGGCAAATGCTTTGACAATCCACATTGAATGTTGTGTTAATTTTCCTGCACCGTACCACACCGACACGCCCACCCACTTGTTTATTTATTTGTTTGATTAGTTAAATCAATTTTATGATTATGATTATGCGCATTTCCAGCGATAACAAGCTGTGACATTCATTCCCAGTCATGCACACGGCTGATAAAAACTTTTATTTGCCCACACAGAACAGGACAAAAAAAGAACGACAAAAAAACCGAAAAGAAAAACAACGCAAGCGCAAGTAAAACATGGAAACTTTTCGCATGAATTCGGAAATGTGTTTAACGCACAGACACAACGGCAACTGCAAATGGATGAGGGGAGAAGGGGCTCTTTTTGGGCCAACTTACTGGTTCCGTGTGCGTTAGCTGGTTTGAACACATAGACACAGAGCCACTTAAACGGGCAAACAAAAAGGGGTTCAAGTGTTGGCACAATTTAGTTCAATAAGAGAACTTCCTAGAAGGCGAATAAATGACAGTCGGGCCCAGAAAATTGACGTCGACGTGCTCAAATAATGTATGAACGTTATTAGCCAATTTGTATGTCATCGGGCATATAGACATCAGTTAACTTGAGTTTGGTCTAAATAGCTTTAAGCCAATTAATTTTGAAATTAGAAACTTTACTTGCAGGAAATATATACTGCTTGAAGAGTGTCCAATTTGTAGGCTAATAATAGTCAAGGATAAATGGGTTATTTTCTAGATTATGAAGTCTTCCAATGTGTAAAGCCATTAGTTAATTAATGGGATTTATTGCTACATCCTAGAGGAAAATAGGATATGTACAAGCTAGATTAAAGCTTATTTGATGTGCTTTAGAACTTCGTGCTACTTAAAACCTAATTTAACTTGCTTTAAGAAAAATATATTAACATTTTCCATCAAATTTCAATTGCAAATCTCAACGCTTTAAAGTCTTCTTTAATAAAAGGTTCAAGTTTCCCTAATGCAAATGCCTTGCGAGTCGCATATAAAAAAAATGCATAATTCTATTGCCTGTTACATGCAATTACACAAAGTAAAACGACGCAAAGGAAGTGCTTTGCTCCTGCTCTGCCTAGCCACGATTTACATTTGCATTTTGCGTTTTCGAATTACAAGTATACTCTGGGCTTTTCCCACTGCTTTCCCTTCTGCTGCTGCTTCCTTTGGCACCCAGCCAAAGATCATAAAGATTGCCATCTCAAGAACCTTTGCCACGTCGCCAAGGCGCCGAAACCTACGTCCTCCGTCGGGTTCCTTGGAAAACCAGAGACTAGGGAAAACGGGGTCTATGCATAGTCAATGCATGTCAAACGCAAGTGGAAAACAAAACCAAAACAAAACCGAAACAAAGCCCAAACACTCAACCTGACCACAAACGTTAGAGAACTAACCCTTGACCCCTCACCCCATCGCACTTTAAGCCCCACTCCCTACTCCCTCCTCCTCCATTTTCTCCACAATCCCGAAGTGCGTGCCAAAAAAATATGCATGAGCTTAGTTTGTTTCTTGCTGCCGCCTGTTTGAAGCCTCTCCTCCACGTTGAGTTTGCTCCAAGGCAAGCCTCGGCAGCCTCAAGGACCCTGCTGGTGCAGCTTTCTGGAGACACAGGAGGGGATACGATGCACAACAAAAAATGCTAATCCAAATTACAGATTGCCATCTTGATTTTAAGTGGCCAAAGTTTCGAGATTTATGGCCATAAATTATCGTGCAAATCAAGAAACACGGGGAATTTTAGACAACCTTTTTTTCGAATACAATTAAAGTTAATATGAAATCACTGACTTCTTCTAAAACCAAAGTATTTATTGGTAAAATATTTTTCCAGTGTCATTTTCCCACCGGAAACCCAGAGACACAAACACACATTTGCATGCAGTTTTTCGGGCAAACTTCCCTCGGCGACTTTCTGCCCCTCACCTGTTCACCTGGCCACAAGGTCGCACGGAAAATTCAGTGTGTCTGATTACCGAAAAAATGAACAGGTAAAGTGCCGGTGAAACAAGGGCAGCAAGCGAGCTAAGGTAGAGGACAGAAAACGATGCAGTTTAAAATTGTGTGTATGTATTCCAGGAGTGCAGTCGAGTAATGGCCGAGTGCTGAGTGCTTTTAGTGGTGGAAAGGGTTGAATCGGTGGGCCTGGATGGAAAGTAACCAAAAAATTATGGCTCTTGTGGCCGAAAAACTCTTTCACAAGGGCTCCACTTGCAGGGAGATGGGAGGAGTGTGAGTGTATGACTGTTTGAGTGTGACTGTGCACCTGTTTACTGGAGTGTAAATGCCCAAAAGTGTGCTCTGGGTTTATTTATAATTCTATATCCATTCGGCTGTTGTGGCCAGCACCATTCAAACATGGCCTGGCCACAAACATTTATGGCTAACAAATGCCAGCTTTCATGTTTACCAAAAAGTGCGGCGCGTTCCAGTCCCGAAAAAAAATATCATGTTTTACACCAGTGGAGACGAAGAACTGAAAACTGTATCCTTCAGTTTCGGGATGAGTCTATTCAAATTTGCGAAAAGTTCACAAAAGTTTAAAATTAGTTTCGTACACGATTTTAAAAGGATATAGGAGTTTGTGGCATGCAAAATAATATACCAAGTTGATTATAGTATACTTTATGCACTCGTTAACTTGTCTTACAACGAGAAATTTAAAAGGTAATATGAAGAACTAAAAAAAAATACAAAATATAAACATTTGTTTAAATTACCTAGTTATCTTTTAGAAATTTTGTTAATATTTTAAAAGGTTTACTTTGAATTTTAGAGCATTCTAAATTCGCTTACCCACCACCCACACGTAGTCTCACTTCTCAATAGCTTTTAGCTTACTAAAATTTTTATTTGAAACCTCACAGTTTTGCTTGCTAGATTTCAATTTCTCTCCGTAAAAAAACGTACCAAAAAATAGCTGAATTCGAGATGCACAAGTTGAGTTCTACACAACAAAAAATCAATAGACCCGCGTTAGAGGAAAGTAGGCAATACGAACAATGATGATGATGAAAGTGAAGCCAATGCCGCAGGCGCAGGCAAACCCAAGAAGAAAAACCAAAGGGAAAAGCCAACTTTTACTCATGCGCCAACAAACACGAACGGAGATAGAAATGGAGAAAAGGCTACTAGACCAAAAGCCCCACCACTCCCTCTCGTCCCGAATTGAAATTATGACTAAAGTTTTGCATGCAAATATTTTGCGAATTTCCACGTAGATGGTAGGAGACAGGCGACCTAGGTAGGAAAAGCGGCAGGTGAATAAAAGTTTGAACTGCCTGAGTAACGGTGCTGGTTGTTACTGAGGTACATTTCGCAGAACCATATTATTTGTACCTTTTAGTATTCAATTACATATCTCAAGCTTTGTACCGTACCTATTTATTAATTTACTTTTAATAAATTACCTTCCAATTCAAAGCCTTACTCTTTAAAATGAAATCTTTATTTATTTACAGCCTTTTCAGTTGATGTACCCACTATTTTATATCATTTCTAATTGCCAAAATATAAAAAATAATTTGATTTTAAAGCGGAAAATAACTTTAAGAAGACACCTCTAATTGGCCATTGCAATGTATACAAAGTTAACCCTATTTTCCTATAGTTATCCCTGTTAAACAATGGTACCTTTCCCAACACTGTTTGTGTTTATTTCAAACGTTGAGTTTTATTTATTTTGCAAGTTACTGTGCGCTGGTGTGTCCATGTCGCAGCTGGGTCACTCGCAGATTTCACATTTCAGTTTGTTTGTATGCCTGTTACGGATATTGAGCGTGGGCGCTTTTGAAGCTTTTGATTTTATTAGAAATTGTCAGAGGAACCGGAGCGACGTGACCTCAAAGGCCTGTGCCCCACCGGGGGCCTAAACAGCAGGTGGTATACCTATACCCGTATACCTTCTATACCTTCTATACCTTCTCTGTATACCTAAACAACATACATACATATTTCGCAATAGAACAAAAGAAAGTTGCACATAATGTGCAGGCAAAGTTGACGGCAAACTTGACAGGCAAAGGCAATGAACCAGTTAGTGTCAGGAAAAGGCGGTGTAACTGAAGGGCATTAAGGGCAAGACAGCTTATAAATATTTTGCTATTGAAAAATGGGATTTAATGGTCGATAAATAAATTGCAAATAGCATTTTAAATTAGTAAAGTGAAAGATTAATGTAACAAAATAAAATGCAGTTCAATTCTTAAGATTATTTAAGATTTAAGATGTATTTAAGAGCAGCCCAAGATAGACATTCATAAGCCACACGATAACGTTCAATAATACACCAGGAGATTCCTTAATTGTGCAAAGGAATTTGAAATCCCAGGAATTCCACTGAGAGTTGTTTATTTCATAATCCAATCATATGCTGTTTTGCCTTGTTTCTGCTAATTAGATTACTTTTGTTTAAACTCTTGCTTACATGACTTAGTCATTGATACCGAATTCAACAGACAATAATTGCGCAAACTAAGCCCCCATCTCGAATGGCAACCGTATCACCATAGCAAACTCCACACAACAAAGGAGCGAGAGCAGCACACAGGCAATAATCTTTGGGGCAAATTATGCCATTCCCTGGGACAATCTTGGCAAATTATCAACTGGACAAGATAAACCGACGTCAGGTGCGAAATGCTTACATCTGCATTAAGATGCACATTTACATTTTGGCCCGCCCAGGAGTTTGCCAGGAGGAGCGAGCATCACGAGCAAATGCAGCAACCGGAGGCTAATGGGTTCTGTTACGCCCCGACCGCTCCCTGAGGAGGCATTTGCATAGACATAGCAGAGACAGAAAAGGATAGGACATTTTTGAGTTTACATAGGGGATTGTTTAATAATAAAATGTTTATCATTTTATGGAGTCATAGCGTATTGTTGAAGTTATATATATTGAGAAGTTGAATATACATATGTACATATAATTTATAATATTAAAGAATTGATATAGTTTTAAACAAAAGTATCTTTTGTGACGATAAAACTATTTATCTATATTTAAAGAAATTTAATTATATATTTTGATTTATTTTTATTTTTATTTAACATGTTCCAACCAAAGGTTCCGATTATAAACCCGGTGAATTGTAAATTATATTATTAGTTATACACATTTTTCGAAATTACCAAAGTATTTACCCCGTTAATTACATTTAAGCAATATTTTCAAGAAATCTTTTAAATATTATTTAATAAAAATAAAAAAATAAATGTTTTTATTGAATTTTTTTCAGTGTTCATGGAAAGGAACGAAACTTAAAGATATCGATTTGCCTGCCAACACTCACAGGCGAGGAGAGCATGGTGATATTGGTAGGTTGAGATGACGGGGCAATGACTGCTCCTGGGAGAACCTGGGAACTTGGAAGGCACGGACAACACACACTGTCATGCAATATTCACATGAATGAATTACCTCTAATTGATGCACCATATCCTGAACAGATACAAAAACAAAGGATGCAAAGGGATACTCGACGCAGAGCACACAACATAAATTGGCATTAAATATTGAGGGCTGAAAAGCCAGACAAACTGCACACTGGCCGTGTTAACTGGGCCATGAATGGATTTACCCCGGCTGTCTCCGCATCTCTGCTTTGCTTTGCAATTCATTAGTTGTTTAAAATATTTCAATAAGAAATTTAACGAAATGAAATTTGCACTGAACGCATGGAAGGTGCTCGAATGCTGGGAATGCTTTAATAAATATAACAAATTGATATCTTTGCCTCAGATATGCATCTAGCCAATATATATTATTTAATCTGAATATTATTAATTGTTTAACTTATATGCATCAACTATTTTAAAAGCGTAACTTCTAATTAATCTCCATTGCTCTAATTTGGTTTATGTGAGCATTCCAATAACGTTGACCACTACTGTGCGCGAGCCTTCTGCCTTTTTTTAGTGTGCGTGTATGTGTGCAATATAATCGTATTTAAGTTGCATTTTTGCTGAATAAAAGCCCATGTCCAATGACAATATTGAAATAATGGAATATCCAATGTGGACAGACATACCTGTACAAACTGCCAATTTTATGGGAAATCATATTGGTTTGCCAAAATAAAACAAATGGCAATTGGGACACTGGAAAAACACACACGGACGCGAGAGTCGCCGAGCAAGCGAAAGTTTTTCTTGCCAACAAGGAAAACCACTTTAACCGCAAACCCCGATGTAATTTCAACCGCAACACTCTTTTCACTTATACCCTGCATTCGGGCAACGATCTTGGGCAATTTTAATATATTTCTTTCGAGAATTACACGACTTTCAGACATTAATTCGCGAGACGAAGAAGACGCAGTGTTGCCAGATGCAAACTTGGCTTTCTCCCTAAAAAATCTCAAATTTAGCCCTAAAAAATCCAAGTGTCCAATTGGTCACTAAAATTATTAAAAATTCGAAAATGTAGATAAATTAGATGTCGTAATTATTAAATTATTATTATTAAATCTTTATAACAAATAAAGAAAATGTAAAAAAGAAATTTGAAAAGGTTGTCAGAAACTTGAAGAAGAAGCCGAACGACATGGTGAAAAAACTGATCATGGTGAGTTCGAAGTTGTGGTGAATGTGATCTTTTGAATAAAATTTTAAGGAAATAAAATGAAGCGACTTTAATAAAGAAATTTAAATTAAGAATTTTAATATGCAAGAAAAGCAAGTATCAATGTTTATAATTATTAAGCTTCCAAACTTAAATAATTACATATCCCAAGGCCGTATGGTTCAGTTGTGTTTAAAATCCAACAGGAAACGTTTTATTTAATACAAAATTCTAGGACCCAGGATTTAAAAAGCTAAGAGGAATTTCTAGAAAGATAATTTGACATCCTTAGCTTCAAATTAAAGAAATTTCATCTAAGGTTCGTTGCAATAAAGAATTGTTTTCAATTTCCTCAGTTTTTCCGCCTTCAATATTTACTCCCCGCAACTCGACATCTGCAACGACGACTCCTCGAGGACGAAAACGAAATCGACAAGGAGGCGGTTGGCTGCTGGGACTCATGGATGTTGACTGTTGGCAGAGCGTGGACACAGACGCGGACATGGCCTGTCCATTGCTCGCGGCCACTTATCAGCGCGCGGCTGCAATTGTTTTCTTGTAAAAGTCAATTTTTGAAGTGTTCGCCAACCGGAAATCGGAAACACCAGCCGAGAAACAGAGAAGGAGGAAAGAGAGACTTGCTGTTGACCTCGTTCCACTCGTCGCCCATATTTCTCAGCGGGATGCAGGAGCAGTTGGACCACGCCCTGGAGCTGACCAGCAACTGGTTGATAAGTGGTAACATGCACTGTTAAAAAAATGTGTGAAGCAATAAAGCAGTTGAAGTCCTTAAATGGCTATTCATTAAATGAAAATTAATGCTTATTTTGTATCAAATGTAAACTGAAAATAAATAGAAATGATCAGTTTTTAGAAAATCCACGCAAATGCAAGAAATATGTTTTGATAAGGTCAAACCCTTCCTTAAAGTATAAATTATTCTAAACTTATAAACCTATTAATATTATACAAGTAAATAACATTATAAATTTCTTAGAATTTTCCCTCAGTGTCCTTTACCCATGCTAAGCAGCTATTGATAAATGAGCCGCATTTAAGCATGGTCAGCAGCCGGAGGCCCTGGGCTGCTGGAGTAAGGACAAAAGTTGGGTTCGTAGGTCCCACGCTAAATGAAATTCAAAGTCAATCCGTTCAAGCGGAAGTAAATTATGTTTTCTTTGCTCGCTTGCCAGGCCGGGGAAAGGCTGGGGTGCAGAAGAACGCTGGGTGCAAAGTGCATGAAACTGAAACGAATTGCAATCGAAAACGGAAACGGGGTCAATCGATATTGTCCATTTGGTGGCCGCCAGTTGGTAATGGCTGCCAAAGGTTAAATGCGAATAGAATTCGTGTATGTGTTTGTGTGTGTTTTCTTTCATTGTTCTTGCATTTTTCGAGTAATTTTCACAGCTGAGCGCGCACACACTCCAAGCTGCTGCTCCGGCTCCTGTTTGAATATGCGATTTTCGATTAACAATTGCCCAAGCGTACGATAACCAAATTGAGCTTCAAATGTCTCCTTTGGGGCCAAGAAGGGAATTTTTTATCTTAATATATTGACATTTTAATAAATCGATGTAGGAGCTTAGAGATTATTGACTAGAATTTAAAGATAGTCTTGAAATACTTTCAATAAAAGCTTGTTAGGAAAATGCTAATATTAATAAAGGAAAAATTTAGCTAAATTTAAGATAAAATCCAGCATGATAAAATACAAAATGATTTTAACTTTGCAAAGAAAAAATAAACAAATTATATGGACGATAGACTCATTGATGCTTTAGTCATTGATGCTTAAATTGATGCTTTAATTGAACATTTTTAAGCTTTGCGATTAATGAAAGGAAATCTCTCTTACTATAAATGCCTGCGGCAGTGGGAAGTCAGCGGAAATCGCAATTTGAGTAATTCCCATATTTGCCAGCAGCCAAACGGAAGTCGCAACAAATTAAACCCTAAGGTTAATGCCACTCAACAACAAAAGGCACAACAATATCGAGCAGATAAATTCTGTTTATAAATGGGAAGTGTAGAGTGCCTCCCCGCTTTGCTTTCTCCGCACAGTAAACGGAAGTGACGCCCCCTGAATTCTTTATGTGAGTGGGTGAGTGTCCTCTCTCTGTCTGGCTTTTCTCCGTCCTGCTCATGCTCATGCATGCGTGTGCCTGTAATTTCGATTTAGATGCAAAGTGCCACAGGAATCGTGTTAGCTGAGACGTCACCAGATAATAATCCTTTCCTGTTAACGCCTCCGCGAGTTATAAAATGTGTCACAGCAATGTTTCGTCCTCAATAAAGTATATTTTAATAATGGAAATGATAATAAAATCGTAGAATATAGAAAGGACATGTCCTTGCGAGCGGAAAATGAATAGGAAAATAGGATTTCAAGGCTCAAGGTTTTATTTGGATATATAAGAATGGTAGGTTTATGGAAATCTTATTTTAAGAAGGGTTTTGTTTCTTACCAAAGAAATGTATAAGAGAAAATACTAGTATATTTCATAGTGTTAAAATGTATATTAATAACACGTTTTCCTTTGTAATTATTTATATAATTATTTCTATTTAATTATCATTGTTTTTGGTAGCCTGCGGTAGCAGGCTAAAAATGACATCTTCGACATTATAAAGTATATTTTTAGAGGGAGAGTCCTTAAGAGAGTATGAGTAACTATAGCTCTGTGATTCTTTTACATCTTAATAAATAATTAAATACAATTTAGACTTTAACTTTATACCAATTATAAAAGCTAATAATACTTAAGAAAATCATTTCAAATCATAGTCAATGTTAAACAATGTTACCACTAATTTCTTATACCTATTCTTGTAATATAATTTTAATTTATACGCCAAAGTCTGAATCCATCTCCAATTGATTCGTCCGCAAAAGCATTTCGCATTCTCTGCAGCTGTGACCTTTTTGCAGGCGAAAAGACAAGAGCTTCTCATTGAATAACGAAGGAATAAAAAACAATTTAATTGCTGCATTTCCTCGCCCTCCTATCGGACAGCCTTCTTTTGTAGCCAGTGTCCTGCCCTCGTCCTGTTTCACCGCCTTTCTTCGCTCCTTCGTTCTCCCGGTCCATGCAAAACTGTGTCAAATTTAACGCCTTCGGTAATGAATTTGTAACAACATTTTATTGTTGTGCTTTTGCAACATGGAGACATTGCAGCAGCAGTAGCAGCTGCAATCCCTCTTCGGCTCCCGCCCCTTACATGGCATTTTCCGACCCCCATTTCCCCCCTCATTGTTTGGCCGTGTTTTTGTTATGCCACAATAAGGAGAATAAGGAGAAAATAAAAACACACTCACACACAGAGACAAACACATGAAAACAAAAGCACAAAACTGTGTTAACAAGGCAACAACAACAATGATGAAGAAAGGAAAGTAAAAATAAAAAAATATATATAAAACGAAGAAGGATCAGGCTGAGCAAGAATACAGGGACGGACGGAGGAGAAGAAGAAGTCAAGCGAAGAATAAGGACATTGAGAAGGAGCTGGTAATGGAATGGCCCCCGAATGGGTTGAGATGTCTCTGCTGCTGCTGGTGCTGCCGTTGGGGCACAATGCGTTTTGCATTTTAGCAACAATTTGACACAAATTAAAATGTGCAAAAAAATATACATATATAAGGGTACAAGCGTTGCCTGGGAAATAACGGAACAAGTTGGGGGGAAGAGTCCCAGAAGTGGGAGCCATAGATCTATACCCCCACAGCCGCAACACGCACATATCCTGGAACGCGTGTCCTGGCACATGTCTGGCATATTTTAGCCTATGCTTCCGCGTTACTACGCCTCCATTTGCACTTGAAGAAAAATGTATTAGAGCTTTTTTTTACGATTTAAAAAAATCCATGTTTAAACCTCTATAAAAAATTTGGCTCCGAATATTTTTAGAGAGATCTGAATATTATTTAAGAAGAGTATTTCCCTTCTAGGCATTTTTTTTTTAAATTACATAATAAACAATATTTATGTGCACAGTATTGGTATTTGATAAATATTATATATAGTAGCACAGAACAAAGAGTAAGAAATTAGGAAATAGGATGCAATAATTATTATATATAATTTTTATATATATAATTTTTTCAAATAATAAGCCCAAACTTAATAAAAAGATCAGTTCAATTTAGATTTTGGCATTCAAGTTAGTTAATGTAAAGCTTTAATGAAGTGCAAACCATACATATGTATGTTGAAATTCAATTATTTACTGTATACATGAAATTTTATGTAAAATGATATGTCTTTTAAGCTTTAATCGTACACGAACAGAATGTGTAATGCTTCCTATATGTGTATCTTACTATATCTTTTAACTATAATTTTTATTATTTTTTTGTTTATAATTTTCCTATATTGTTCCCTGAGTGCGTCCAATAACCCACATCACCTTGCACACGTGTCAAATATTTGTCGTTAGTGCGAGCGCTGAGCCGTGTACCCAAAGCTTCCGTCCGTCTTCGTTGCCGGCCTCGGCCTCCGCCTATTCCGGCACCTAACATTCTCTCCATCTCCAACTAACGCTGTTCACCTGAATGAGTCCCCCAGGTGTGTTGGATCCTAAACTCGGAACCGGGCTTGGCCCCACTCGACTCGACTCGCCTAGCCTCGCGGCTGTCTCTTCATTTGACTCTGTTAGTTCCAATGAAGTGGAAATATGTCAACAGGCAACGGAAGTTGGCTCTAGCTATAAAAACAGGTAGAAAAAAGAGCGAGAACAACAGCGAAAATGTTCGCAAATTTTTCTTCTTTCCCTTTTATATTTTTTTTTCGAGGCCCACATACGCCCAGTTGGGGATCAGGTAATGGTAATGCCGCTGGTGGGCTTTCCTGGCATGGAGAACTGATGATGCCTCCCCTGACTTTGCCGCCGCTCAAGGCGAGATAAAACTAGTTGACATACTTTGGCAGCGCAGGAGGGAGGTTATTCAGATTACGGCGAATCTGTCTGGGATTTTATTCAGAAAAAAAAAATAGACAAAGAGGAAGGAAGTGAAGGAACTGAAATGGCTTAAGGCCATAATTATTTATTCATTTGGCGATTTTTCATTTGCCAGTTTAAGTGAGATATTGCCAAGGGAGTGTTTTAATGGGAATGTGATTATAAGGGAACAGAGGTTTCATTAGAAAATAAAAATGTTTGAAATAATTATAGCTAAATTAACCTAGATCACGCAGTTTAATTAATAGTAAATATACTACGTATTCTTCAAGGTAAATGAGTTTAACTAAAGCTCAGATAAGAATTAAAGTATCTTAAGATTTACTGAATTAATATAAGTAATATACTTCCTTCAAATACCTTTGAATCCTTACAAAAAACCCATATATTCAGCACATTAAAATTTATCTGCAAAAGAAAGAGTCTGCTTATATCCTAAGAAATGTTCTGTATGTTTTTGCTGCTATTGCGTCCTTGATATACTTATGCTCGGCGTATTTAGTTTGGTGACTCACGATAATGAGAGCACGTCGGGGATTCCAACAGCTAGAGCAATTGCAGTCCGGACTCGTTTCCTGATTGTCCAGATCCAGACCCAGATTCAGCTGCGTGCCTGCTTGGCTCCTGCCCCATATCTCCGACTGTGTCTGTTGTCGTTGTCGCACTTCCGTTGCGCGCTGTTTAACTTTTTGTGTGCAGTGACATGAGCGCACATAAATCCGACCCTCGAAAGGGGGGAATCCTGGGTGCGCAAGCAGCGCAAGATTTGTTATGGTTCCCCCACAGCTGACCTTCCCCGCTTGGTCATACTTCTGTTGGCATTTGGAATTCGCCATTTATCTTTGGCTTTATGCCAAAATAAAACTACAAAAAAAGTATAACAGCAGCGTAAGGAGCAGGTTCCCGGCTCGAGGCTGGTCAAAGGGAAATGCTTATTTGTTAAGGCGAGAGCGGAGTCAGCGGGAGATAAATAGGGAGCGAGATATATCCAGGAGATCCCTCATAGATATGTACGGGGATTTGACCTGCAATAAAATGCCCAAGTTTATCATGGCCATGTCCATTTGGACAATTTGCCTCACCAAATAACTCACTACACTTCATTGGGTGTGCTTGGGTGGTGGCCTCTGTTGCTTTGCCTCATTATTTGTATCACGAATTTTCCATTTTCCGGTCGTGCCAACACTGAATCGAAATTAAATTCCGACAAATTTTTGGACAATCGCGTTTGCATTTGCTAACCGCAAAATGTGAAAACAATTACACATTATTCAATTAGTGTTCACATTTATAGGCAACGTAAGCAAATATTTCCCAATTCAATCCGTTTTTGTTTAACCCGATTTTGTGCTTTAGCACGAACGTGGCCAAAAATGTATTCAAACACAAATTAAACATAATTTTACACTCAATAAAATGGAGGCAAGGGCGTAGCGCCAGTGAATTTAATGCTCATTTAGGAGGGCACATTCTTGAAATTTTGTTACTTGGTAAAAGGAATGTAAGACCATCTAAAAGGGTTAATTGAGTTGCATGTTTGAGGCATTATTTTGGCATTTAATAGAAATGAAAACAAATAGCAAGGAAAGGGAATAAGGAAGAACAAAGCGAAGATAATGATTTGAATACAATAGTTTTCAAAAATGTCAGTATAATAAATAAAATAAAACATCAGAACGTACTTTAATTAAATGTACATTGAATCCCCCTTTGAATTTTAAATGTCACTCCAAAGAACCATAAACCTAACATGCACTGATAAACTATTGATTACCTTCCATCTTTTTTCGTGTAATTCTAATTATTTTGTCACTCATAAATATAAATTCCTCATTGTCTGATGCCCTGATTTACAATTACGATGTTTGTCAGGTTTTAAAATATTAAATGCGGTTGCCAATTTAATGGATACAATTTTCTGATTTACACGAGGGACATGTGAATGCACTGAAATCGGAATACGTTAAGGCTTCAAATTAATTCAAATATTTGCATGCAATATAATTAATTAGAGTACCATTTACACTTCCTCTGTGGCTTTTCCCAACATTTGCTGTGCGTGTGGCCACTGCTATAAATTCAATTTGATTCGTATTAAAATTAAATACAGATAGTTTGCCATTAACCTTATATTAGCGTGTGCTTAACCCACTGACACAAATTACCGCAATTTGTTTTTGGGCCTAATGAATTACACATGTGCGCTGGGAAGAGAGGAGGGTTAAGAGTGGGTTAAGCCAGACCAAAGGCAATAAAATATATATTATTCATACGTATATATATGCTTGGCATATGGAGGAGTTGGATGTGCATTGGCTATGACAATGTTTTTTGGCTAATTAGTGGCCTGTGTTTCATCCCATATCTCTGTGTATTTTGCAATTTACAAGCGCAAAGATTGCGAAATGTGAAAATGGCAAATGGAAAATGTGAAATGGGAAAGTGGCTTTGGCTCTGGAAATCGATTTGAACCAGGCAACCGAATGGCTATTAACATTTGCACTGGTCCAAAAAAGGGCTATAACCATAATTATTAATGGGCTTGTATCGAGGGAGACGGGGTGTATGGTTTTTGGCATTACATTTTCCCCGTTTTCCACCATCTTGCCGTCGTTATCTGAAAAGTGGGTCTACAACTAAGCCCGGCTGTAAAGCCGCTTGGAAAAAATTTGCTTTTATCCTGCTGCTGTTGGTGGCTGTCTCGCTCCTTGCTGCTCGTCAGCTCCTTGCCACTTTCTCCTTGCTCGGCTCTTGTTGGCTAACAAATGGTTAGCAATGCGCACAATTGCAGGCAATTCATCTTGGCCGCCATCTAGCAATTGTTCGCTCAATCGGCGACAAAAACGCAGCCCAGAATGTACGGATGGCGAGAGATGGCAAGCTCAAGCTCAAGCCCGAGAATCGCATTTATCGATTGGACTTCATCAGCCGCACACACACAGTTGAAGGTCTCCAAAACACTGGGAGAAATTAATAGCTTACTTAGAACTAACAATAACAAAGAAATGGAATTTTAATTTGTAATCATTTTATTTTTTAAATATGTTTCATACTCTGCTTGCATATAAGAATTTATTTCTATTAGCAAATAAAACTAAGGGTACTTTTAGGCCCGCTTTCAGGTAATTACAATATCCCAAATGCTGTTTTTAAGAACCATAAATTTGTACAGAAGAAACTTCTATTTAAAAATTGCCTAAATTAAATTGCATGCATGTTTTGAGAGATATTTTTTGTTGCATTCAGGTGACAAATAAAATGTGGCATATTTCAATTCGCTATTTAATATTATAAACAGGGAGAATTATTAGGAAAATTCTTACTTTTCTCATATTTAATCTTCTCTTCTCAGTCTTTTTCCAACTGCATTCCATCAGTCGCTTCTTTCTTCGTTTCTGTGAAATTCTCAGCTCGCCGCAGTCGCGCAGCCATTGAGTTATGGCAAACATGCGGTATAAATTATGGCTCCGGAGGAGAGCTATGTAGAGGGGGAGGACATCGACGGCAGGTTGAAGGTTGGCTGCTGCTGGGCTCTGTTGGTTTGGTTTTGGTTATGGCTGTGAGCGTTGCGGGTGGGGTGTGTGGAGTGTGGGGGCCAGGAAGCAGAGCATTGACATGCCAAGTGCGAGCACAGCGAGCTTATGACATGACAGTTGCTCATCGTCAGCGGCAACAGCAGGAGGGATATATACATATATAAAAACATATATAGCAGGAAAATCGGTAGAAATGGGATGGGGGGGCTGATGAGGTCTGTTTGTCTCGCTGATGAAGACGATAACTGTCAGTGACTGTCAGTTTGAGCACTTGACGGTGTGCAGGGACCAACAACTAATTCACACAGTTGCACGGAAATGAAAGCGCACCCGCCCAATTAGGGGGGATGTTCTAAGAATTATGCCTTCTATCAAGGTCATTGTGGGCTTCCTCTAATCAATGATTGATTCCCAGTCCTTTAAACACACTCTCTCCCCTTGGGACAAGCTCAAGTGGCGGCGGCTGCCTGCCAGGCAGGCTGCCGTGGGCCACATGGCGTATGATTATTGCGTATACGCAATGGGGTCACTTTAACATTATGAATTATGCATAACACAGGGGCATTCATAATCATTTCTGCGGTGCTTTTACCCTTATCATCCCACCGCCGCCTATATCCCTATTAAAATCAGCGCTTTGCCTGCTCATAAATGTTTAACGCACCTGCAACGGCTGAGGCCCGAAACAAACAAACAAAAAAAACGTCTGGCCAGACCCTCTTCGGAGGCTGCTTTTCCATATCAGAACCTACACTTAAAGCATATTTTAAAGATTTTTTATTTGTGTAAAGTTAGAAAAATGTACATTTTATTAAAATGAATGAAACAAAATTTAAGTTTGTATTAAAGGGTAGAATTCCCAGCAATCGATAATGCATAAACTTTTTGAAGTTAACAACGTCTACTACTGACAAAATATAAATTTATAACTGTAACAATTTTTTCTTGGGATTTATTTAAAATTTATATTGCTTATAGAAGTTAATGCATTTATCGGTATATTATTTTTATAAGCGTAACCTTGCTAATCCCTGCATTTTTTGTCTGTGCTTAACAATCCTGAATATCTGGGGTATTTGCGGAAATGTGTGGCATACATAACAATGATCCCTTTTTTGCCCAGACAGCTTTTCGTGGTCGGTTTTTATCTGCAGCAAATGTGCGAAAGTGCGAGCAGTGGCAGGGCACTGGGCTTGCCCAGGTGAAAGGGGAGCCTGTATTAGCCAACAATCAATGTGCAGAATCCTCGTGGGAGGCACCCCTTTTTCAAACCCTCAAGTGCTTATTATAGTGCCATGTATTCAGAACATAAATCACATGCCCGCAGTTGAGACACGTCGCTTGCTGTGTCGTCACCCATCCATCCATCCATCCATCCGGCCATATATGCAGCCATTCATTCATCCATTCCCTTCCTTCATTCATTCGTTCGTTATTTATTCATAGCAAATGTTGTTACCTCCCCCCTGCTGGTGCTGCGGCGGGGCGTCCTTGCCTCCTAACTGTCTGGCTGCATGAAATGTACAAAATGTTTGGGCTTAAATAAATACAGAAACCTCAGTGCGAAAACCGAACCAGAAAAGCCCCGGCCGCAGTAACAATGCGTCGCTTGTCGCTATTGTTGCCAATGCTCTGCAGCTTCCTCTCCTAAAAATCTATACACTCAGGAAAACTGATAGAAAAAAATTAGAAAACAAGTTTAATGAAGACTTAGCAAAGAGCTCAAAAATCTATTTTTATTAAACGGATTTTCAATGAAAGCCTCAGATTTTATACTTGTAATATTTAGTTCTCATTAGAAGAAAGGAACAAATATTTACAAGTTTTTTAAAAGTATATAATACAAACCTCCCTCAAAAAAATTATTATTTAATTTTATTAATTACCGATTTCTTACCATATCGCCCACTCTTTTTTTCTAGTACTCCTGTTACTTCTACTCCTTGTATCCCGTCCTGTTGTTCCTAGGTACGTGTGTGTTTAGCGTAGCGTAAAATAAATCATTTTGCTGCGGTAAACACACACTCGTAGACACACACTCTGACTAACACACAGAAGCTGAAGATTCTTCAGGCTGCATAGAGATAGAAATGTTACGATTGAGGGTACAAATTGCCATGAGCAGCCATCTGCGAGCTCCTTCTCCAGCTCCCCTTTTAGCCTAAAGTTAAGCCCCAAAAAATTAGCAGAATGAATAAAAATTAGTCATTTGTACACGGAGTAATTTTAGGCGAATTAAGCAGTTGAAATCGCTGGAAAATATCCTTGCCTGTCAGGAACAAAGATGTGTGTGATAAGCTCAGGCTTAGGCCAAGTCAGGCCACCCAAAATCTGGCTAACAGCGCACAAGATAGTGATAAAATTGCTTAAATTTGGCAAATATTTGGAAGCTAGTATTATTATTGAGTAAATGCAAATATTCTGTGATAACGATGAATTTATTTAGATATACATATTTATACAGAATCCAAATTAAATTTATGTATTTCAAAGATCTGTCTTTATTCCTATTCATTAACTATAATTCTATAGGAATTTTTATTTTATTTAATTTTGTTTTTTTCTTAGTTTTCTAAATGTGAGTACAAATGTGTTTCTGAAGAGCATCGTTCTTGATAAACGTAGGAATGCAGTGGGAACACTTTTATGGTCGTTCCCCAGTATGCATACAGTTGTGAACCTTAAGAACAGATTCGGAGTCGGCAATAGGAACACTTTAATTGTCGTGCCTTAGTGTGCATTCGAATATGATACCAAAGAGTTAGTTAGTGGGGACACTTATTTGGTATTTCCCCAGTGTGCGTTGTGATGTGACTATTAAGTGTAGTTAGCCGAGAAAAGGACTTAGAGCAGTGCAAACAATGGTAGGGTCGGTCTTCACCATGACTTTGAATGTGTGCTTGAAGAGTACCTTTCATGGAGAGCAAGAGCTATTTCGAATGTGTTCCTGAAGAACACGTTTATCGGAAAACGCTTTTCCGCAGTGGGAACACTTGTACCGCCGCTCTCCAGTGTGAGTTCTAACGTGTACCTGAAGATTTTGTTTCCGGGAATACGCCTTCAAGCAGTGGGAACACTTATACGGTCGCTCTCCAGTGTGAGTTTGAATGTGTCTCTGAAGAGTTATTTTCAAGGAAAAAGATTTTCCGCAGTTGGAACACTTGTACGGTCGCTCTCCAGTGTGAATTCGAATGTGTCTCTGAAGAGTTATTTTCAAGGAAAAAGATTTTGAGCAGTGGGTACACTTGTACGGTCGCTCTCCAGTGTGAGTTCGAATGTGTCCCTGAAGAACATGTTTATTGGAAAACGATTTTCCGCAGTGGGAACACTTGTACGGTCGCTCTCCAGTGTGAGTTCGAATGTGTCTCTGAAGAGTTATTTTCAAGGAAAAAGATTTTCCGCAGTGGGAACACTTGTACGGTCGCTCTCCAGTGTGAGTTCGAATGTGTCTCTGAAGAGTTATTTTCAAGGAAAAAGATTTTCCGCAGAGGGAACACTTGTACGGTCGCTCTCCAGTGTGAATTCGAATGTGCGCCTGAAGATTACGTTTATCGGTAAACGATTTTGCGCAGTGGGAACACTTGTACGGTCGCTCTCCAGTGTGAGTTCGAATGTGCGCCTGAAGATTACGTTTATCGGTAAACGATTTTGCGCAGTGGGAACACTTAAACGGTCGCTCTCCAGTGTGAGTTCGAATGTGTGTCTGAAGATTTTGTTTCGTGGAAAACGATTTTGCGCAGTGGGAACACTTGTGAGGTCGCTCTCCAGTATGAGTTCGAATGTGTCTCTGAAGATTTATTTTCACGGAAAAAGATTTTGAGCAGTGGGAACACTTGTACGGTCTTTCTCCAGAGTGGGTTTTTAAGTGACATTCAAGTTGTGACTTGAAGCGAAATGATTTTGAGCAGTGGGAACAAGTGCA
This sequence comes from Drosophila burlai, assembly GCA_008042655.1. Classification (NCBI taxonomy): domain Eukaryota; kingdom Metazoa; phylum Arthropoda; class Insecta; order Diptera; family Drosophilidae; genus Drosophila; species Drosophila burlai. The sequence continues at coordinate 1,677 of VNJT01011233.1, read as the reverse complement.
GGGGCCAGCAGCGCGCTTGGCTTTATCCTTGTTAATTTGTAGAAAAAGATGGCGACTCCGCTGGAGGGTTTGTTGTATCTCCCAACAGTTTTGGGCAAGGTGCACGCAGGACTCGCAGATGTTTTCGGGATAGTTATCGCCTTTAGAAACGTCATATTGAGTGCATTGGGAGATGAGATCAGCGATGGAAATATCTTTTCCCGGCACGTTGTCGAATATGTTGAACATAACAGGCGCGGTTCCCAGGCAAGCGCGACATATTGTTCTGAAATAAAATAACCAAAGTTATAATATGCAAGTCGTAGCCAGTGACTAATTCACTTACACCTCAACTTCCATGGCTTAACTATGCTTAACTTTAGCTGCAATTTAGTTTTTTGTTCGCCGGGAATATTTTCAAACAACTTGCTTTGTTTCTCTCTCAGCTGGGCAGTGGTGGCCCGAGTATCGATATCGATATTAACCCCAATACAAAAATGAATGTATCGATTTACCTTCTGTAAAGTAGAATTCTAAATTAATTATAAGTTGAGTATTTTTTTTACGAATAAATTACAATGTATTACTGATATTTTTAAAGAAATTCACATTTAATTCCAATTGGAACAGAGTCTGTACTACAGACACTCTGGCAAAACAGTGTTATCGGTAGTTCCAATCGGTGGCTCGATAGTTCTACTCACGAACGCGCAATACAATACATTACACAATCGGTATTTGTGCTCTATATTTCATAGCATACTTTTTATGGCCCAAGCTATTGTTTTTAAGATCTCTAGAATCATTTTCCGCTTTTTCTAAAAATATTTGAAAACTAGTACAATTCCTAATTAAATTACAAGTTTCGATGCAATTTTAAGTTAAAGACGAAGACATTTCAATTCACTTTTCCACGCTGAAGTACCTTTAAGTATAAAAAATTTAAATTTTTAAATTTTTTTCAGATTTAAGATCTACAAGAAATCAAAAATCTAATCAAATACGCAGGTTTATAAGTGTTATTATTTTTCAGTTTACGGACAATCAAAAACTCGTAAGCCTTATAATCTGTGTCAGCCAATTAAATATCAATCTAATGCAATACATTATTTCTTTCATAAGTATTTATTAAAGTGAAAATAAATTTTCCCAACCCAACACAAATAAAAGTCAAGCTTAGCCACAGAAACATACATATATTATTCCCGCTGACAAACTGGCCATAATTAAATAGTATTTAAATACAAATACAATACAAGAATATATAAAACATGAACTATTAATCTGTTAAATATTGTACAGCAAGTGCATGAGTAAATGAACATTAAATAAAATGCCTAACCTTAGGCAAATCAACTAAAGGAAGCCGAAGTCAAGAAATTGAGTAGATCCAACTAAGTGATTAAATAATAGAGACAAGTATGAAGTAACTATAAATCCCTTAGCAGGCTTAAACATTACACAAAACCAATAGTAATAAATTACTAATAATGAACTTCAGAAATATACATATACAAGCACAGATGTATACAAGTAAAATTATATATGTATCTACAGAATTTAATTACGAAAGGAATAAACACAAACAGAAATTGAGAGGCTGCTGCAGCAACTAATAGGGGACGAGGCGAAATTAAGTTTTTCATGGCAAATTTATTCATGGCTTTCTCTAATTAACTTTTACGCATTCCCTGGACT
>VNJT01011225.1:0-10380 GCA_008042655.1 Drosophila burlai | reverse complement strand
GGTATTAAGGAGTGTAGAGCAGCTGCAACTCCACTGGATGCAGGATTTCAAATCACGTGCGACAAAGAGGGATGCAAAATAGTCAACGAGCAGGCATATCAAGCGGCAATAGGTGAACTCATGTGGTTGGCGCTATCATCAAGGCCAGACATTTTACACTCCGTATCTAAATTGGCACAGCGCAACAAGGATCCCCACAGTGAGCATTGGACAGGAGTAAAACATGTACTCAGATATTTGGCATCGACAAAGGATCTTAAATTGCATTACAAAATTAGCAATGATGCTCTAACTGGTTACGTGGATGCTGACTGGGGAGGTGACAAAACTGATAGAAAGTCATACACAGGATACCTTTTCTATCTGGCTGGAGGACCGATTTCGTGGAAATCTGAAAAACAACGCAGCGTAGCCCTCAGCAGTACAGAAGCGGAATACATGGCGTTATCATCCGCATTGGAAATTGGCTGCGGAGAATCTGGAACATCGACAATAATGTATACAGACAATTTGAGCGCTCAGCAGTTGGCAAAGAATCCTGTACATCATTCAAGGTCAAAACATATTGATATCAGGTATCACTTTGTAAGAGATATTGTTAAGGAAGGGCAGATTATTTTAAAGTATCTTTCAACTAATCAGATGATTGCAGATATATTAACGAAGAACCTTCAGAAACAAAAGCATTGTGAGCTTACTATAAAGTTAAGTTTGTATTGAAATATAATATGTGAGCTTACATTGAGGAAGGGTATTAAAACTATCAGATAGCATTGTAATCTCTAGCAACTAATATGTATCGATAGTACCAACTGCAGTCACTAAAGTATCGAATAAAGTTCATTCCATATGTATACAATTATCCAAGCCGGACGTGTTTCTTACTCAAGCAGGAATCCACATCAAGATATTAAATTTAAATATTTGAAAATAAATTATGGAAAAACCATCTTAAGCAAGGAGAAATGCTTTTTTATTAGCTTTTGAAAAAGAAATTTATTAAATTTATGAAATTTTTTTGAGAGAAAAAAAGGAAGCAACAGTGAAATAAAGTGTCAGATGAGATCCAACCTAGCAGAGGCATAAAATCCGGCGGGAAAATGTTTCCTGATTTTGAGCCCCGAGAGGCATTTAAGTACTTCTTTTGGCCTTCTGGCCCAAAAAGCATAGCCGCTCACTATTTTGCTGAATGCTAGTGAAGAATTAAAACCATATTCTGTAACCCGGTTGCTGACAACCTCCAACTCAAGTCAGCCCACCGTGTCATCAAAGACCCTTGTCCCATATCTTTATAAATTTTCTGTAAAGAGATCCTGGCGTGACCGAGCGGCACCCCAGCCTAAGAACTCCTTCCCAATAACTTCAAAGTTGCATTTCTTTTATACCGGGTTACCTCGGCAACGCTTATTGGCACTCGCAATGAGGAACAAATTATAACTGCCAATTTTCAACGTATTTTCATATAATTTGAGATATGGACATTTTGTATTATTCTAAAATTTCAGTTTTAATTTTTAATAAAATCGGACGACTTATCGTACAGCTGCCATAGGAAAGATCGGAAAATTTTGAAGAACAAAATTATAACAGCCAATTTTCAACATATTTTCATATCATTTGATTTATGGCCAATTTGCATTATTTTAGAATTACGGTTTTAATTTTATCAATATGGAAAGATCGGAAAATTTTGAACAAAAAAAATATAACATAAAATTTTTAACATATTTTCATAACATTTGAGATATATTCATTTTGTATTATTATAGAATTCACCTTATCAAGATTGGACTACTACATCATCTACATAGCTGTCATAGACACGAAATTGGATTAAATTATAATGATTCAATTGAGAGCTGCAAGGGTGTCCAAACTTCGGTGTGCTAAAGTTAGATTCCTTTCTTGTTTTTAGATTTCTTTTATTTTTAATTCAATCTGACGCTTCTGATATCTTTCTTCGACGTCAAGAGTCGACTGAAAATGATCGCTAACAACTGTTCAAGAGAAAAACAGAGAACGCCATGACGTTATTAACACCCGAATGACTCGGTTCCCGCCGAGACACCCAGGGCAAAATGTGTTTTTTTGTCACTCAACCCTTTTGGCCCACTTGCGGACTGTTTGCCTTCTCTTACATCGGTTATGAGTGTGATCGGCACCCTTTGACGAAAAGTACCGTATTGATCGCGCATCGAGTGCTTGCAACCCCACGAAGATTTTTAGTGGGTGGCTGTAAATACCCGCGATGCCCGGTGGTGAGTGGCACCCGACACTCAAATTTGTTGAATGTGAAGAAATGTGTGAAAAGATGCCACTTTGCAGTTCTCTGATTCAGAATTTATTTTTACACATGTATGAAATGTAGAAATGGAGTCGTGGAGTCGACAATATACATATGTCGGTAATGGCGTAGTATTATCAAGATTGACCAATCTAGTGTTCTCTTTCTAACACACGGTTTCTTGGTAACGAAGACGGACCCCACTCAGCAGCAGGGACCGCGGCAGAGACTGTCACAGTCTCTGCTGCTATGCCTTGCACCCAAAACAGAAAAGGGTTCTTCCCCGAAATACTTTCTAACAACTGTAGCAATCTCTGCCGCTATGCCTTGCACCCAAAACAGAAAAGGGTTCTTCCCCGGAATTCTCTCCGACACGGCCTTCCTGACCTAGCACACGTCCCTGTGTGTTGAGTCTTCTATTTACCAACTAAATCAAATAAATACGAATTTTATCTCCTTTAGTTTTTATTCTGTCTCTTCTCTTCATTCTTATTTTCTTATACAGTTACACAAAAATTAATTAAGAATTATCATAAATATTTGATCTATTTTAACAAACATAGATAGAGCCATAACAACTTTATACTTTTCTTCGTTTACATAAGTTAATACTCTTTTTCAGTTTCTATTAACCAGGTCGCCAAGACCTGCACTTCATCATAACATAAATTTCTTGTTCAACTTCAATCATCCAGGTCACCAAGACCTCTACGACACTGCTCGTCCCTGCGAGTCAGCTGTAACTTTTCCCCTCTTGGGACACAGACGAATAACTGTTATTGCCGTCTGCATACTCTTCCCGTCTAGGGACATCGACGCGCATTCGCTAATGCCGTCCACATGCTCTTCCTCATCTTGAGACTCGTCTTTACTTTCACATTCTTCGTTTAATTCGTTAATTAATTGTTTGTTTGGTAACGCTCTTAGAAACTAATGGGAATATTTATATGTTCGCTTATTTACTAATGATTTTAGTTCGTATCGATTTCCGTCTAGTACCTTCGTCACTTGAAAGGGCCCCTTAAATTTTGGATCAAGTTTTGTTTGGTGACGTTCTTCAGCTTTTAATAATACATGGTCACCATTTTTGTCAAACCTTTCCTTATCGTATAGAGCATTATTTTCCATAAATTCTTTAGCCTTAATTCTAGCGTGTTTTCTATCTACTACGATTTCTTCTTCTTGTATTTTTAGCATGGCAAAGGGCCTAGCTTCTTTCCCTATTAGCAGCTCTAAGGTACTATATTTCGTTACTCGATTTGTAGAGCAATTTAAAGCTAACTGAATATCTGGCAACGCCTCCTGCAAAGAACGCTGACTGGATTCAACGGCCGATAACATAGATTTTAAGGTGCTCATGACACGTTCCACCTGTCCATTGGCTCGGCTGGCAACTGTGGATATTAAGTGCAAATCTATCTTATTTGTTGAGCAAAATTCTCGGAAATTTGAACTAGCGAAACTCCAGCCTTGATCTGCGATAATACAAGTGGGAACACCAAATAAAGATATAGCTGACTTGATAGTTTTAATGCAATTTTGAGGATCTAGATTAAGAGTGTGATGTAAGTAAATAAACTTAGTGAACGCATCTATCTGAAATGATATATTCCTTCAAGTCATTTTTTCCACTAAGCTTTCCACTTATATCCACGTGGATGGTATGCCAGGGTATATCAATTTTTGGTATCGGATGCAGTTCCAATTGTATCTTGCCTGAAGAGGGTTTAGATATTTTGCAAGTAATGCAATTTTCCACAAATTTTCTGACATACTTTGACATGTGCTCGAACGAAAATTGTTCATAAACCTTATCTAGGGCTTTTTGCCATCCCAAATGCATCATGGCCTCGTGTACATGTTTTATAACCGACCACCTAAATGCCTTAGGAATTACTGGTAAACAACGAGTCTTCCCATTACGCTGTATCTTGCGATATAGTAATCCAGCTCTAACTTCATACGTTTTTATTACCTCTGTCTCCATGTCTTCGCCATTCAATAAGCCCATGATTTTTATTATGCTATCATCTTTCTGCTGTTCAGCTAAGAAATTATTCGTTATTTCAGCTAGATCTACACGAACCTCTGCTGTTCTACGTGTGACAGTTGAAACTGTGGGAATTGGGTTTCTCGATAAAAAGTCCACATGAGCCATTTGGCTACCCTTTCTATATTCAACACTAAAGTCAAACGCCTGTAAGTAAGCCCACCAACGATGCACTCTTGGGGTCAACTCAGTTTTCGTACGGGTCGCTTTTAGTGAATTGCAACCGGTATGCACCACAAATTTCCTACCGTGTAAATAATGTCTAAAGTGTTTCACTGCATTTTGAACAGCTAAAGTTTCAAGCTCATACGAGTGATATTTTGCTTCTGATGCTATTGTACTTTTGCTAAAATATTCAATTACCCTTCGTTTGCCATCTATATTGTGCATCAGCATTGCACCATATCCATTTGCACTTGCATCTGTATGCAATTCGATTTGGAGTGCAGGGTCAAAAATTGTCAGCACGGGATTATTTGTCAATACTTTGATAATCTTCTGTCGAATTGGCTCATGCTCCTTTTTCCAAACAAATGTCTTAAGTTTGGAGGTCAACTGATAGAGCGGTTTCATCTGCTCTGAGAACCGTGGGACAAACTGTCTGAAATACGATGCCAAACCTATGAACTGTCTCAACTGCGTCACAGAGGTTGGTGACGACAAAACAGAAAGAGCCTCAATCTTACTAGGATTCGGTTTAATTTCGCCAATTCTGATGTAAAATCCAAGATACTCAATACCTGTTCTAAGAAAAACGAATTTCTTTACATTAAAAGTAAAACCTGCCTCTGACAAAACCTTTAGCACCGTGTTCAACCTCTCATATGCTTCATCTTTTGTATTCGCAACAATCAGCACATCGTCTATATAGACTACCGCATAGGAATAGGCTAAATCCCCCAAAGCTCGCACTATGGCTCGTTGAAAAACAGACGAAGCGTTTTTTAGGCCAAACCGCATAGCCAGAAATTCGTACTGACCTTTTGGGGTCACAAAGGCAGTTCTTTCAATAGAATAAGGGTTAATCGGTATCTGATAAAATCCGCTGGCCATGTCTAAAGTAGAAAAATATTTTCTTCCTCGCAAGCGATCTATCTGATCTGAAATCAGTGGTAGTGGGTATTTATCAGAAATTGTATTTGCATTTAGCTTACGAAAATCGATACAACCTGTCACTGCCATCCTTCTTCTTAACTAATAACATCGGGCTTGCAAATGGCGTATTACTAGGACGGCACATTAAATTTAATCAGTTGGTCAATTTTTTCTCTGACTAGCAACCTTTCATCTGCACTGAGCCGATAGGGGCGTCTTTGAACAGTCTTATTGTGATCAATTAAACGAATTTCTAATGAACCTGTAGTGACGCGATTCGTTGGGATTCCATTTATAAAATTATCAGAGCATTTTACCAATATGTTTTTTAATTTACATTTGTCAATTTCGCTTAACTCTACGTTGGAGAAATATTATTTCCAAATTAAACTGCGATATTTTAACAGTGGCCAAGATTTGTAAATGGCTCTTTACAGTATTATCACCAATTCCTCTTAATACCACTAACTTATTAATTCTTTTTCCAGAAATCTTATGCGATGATTTCTCTTTAATTAAAGAACACTCGGCCCGGAGTCAAAGAAAAATGGAAAGGGCTCACCCATTTCATAGAATACGCCTTTGGGGTCAAGCAATTGACAGGTGTCCACCCGCCTCTCGTATTTAGCGTGTCCATGGGCACGACCTTTGGGACATACAGAAGCCACATGTCCAACTTCGTCACACTTGAAACATCTAATGTTGGCAAGATCCTTCACTCCAGACACACTGCTTCCATTGTAGTTATTCTCCTTACTGTAAGATGTGCTCTCCATCCGCACACGGCATTGGGCGTATTTGTGGCCGATATTTCCACAAGAATGGCATTTTATCTGGGACTGCATCCGTATCTTCTTATTTTCCGAACCAAGTGAATATCCGTCATTTTCATGTTTGCGCTTGTTGAAGGTAAAAGCCTACAGCTGTCATTGTAGCTCATTGCGCGTCGTCACCTTTGTGGTGAAGACCCAACGCAGCTATCGCTCGTTCTCGCTCAATATTATCGCTTCGCTTCGCTTCGCTTCTCGCTCGCACTCTGCCGTCAGCCTAAGCCAGGGTGTCATGCCATCCGTGCCCATTGGCTGGTTTGCAGTCAGGGGTAACCGACTGTATTCGGACGGACCCTCACCGATACCTGGCCGCCTCGGTGAGTACACCCAGCCCCAGCGTGTTAATAGGGGCTATGACACGCTGGTACTACCTTCTCCTACATTCGTGGGACCAACGTATAGATTCTAAAAAGATAAAAAATTGTAACACGCGGGACTTAACCGCAACCCAGGTGGCAGAGCGGATAGAGGAGGCGGCTCTGGATGAGGGTGGTAAGCTGTCGTCGCGCAGGGGCTTGGCCCTTTACCCGAAGAGTACTGCAAAGCCGAAGGGCCTGACCCTGACGCAAAGCGCCTCGAAGAGCGATGCAAAGCCGAAGGGCTCGACCCCGACGCAGGGCGCCTCGAAGGGTGCAGACTCTTTCAAGTCTCAAGTGGCCGGCAGCAAGGCCACCAAACGGACGGACGGCAGGGGGAGGGTTGCAGTGCTTGGCCCTGCCCCGGCGGCTGTCCTGCAGGCGGGCGACGCCAGCAGAAGGGACGCCGCAGCACCCTCTTCCGCAAGGTCGAGGCAGCAACCCAGGAAGCAGCCTGTCCCAGCGGCAGGTCAGCCTGGGGGAGCCGGAGATCCTCTGAGGCAAGGCCTCAGCGGAGCTGGCCGCAAGTGGTACCTCCGGTAACTCGAGCGGGGCTTCAAGCCGGAGGAGGCCCATAAGAGAGCGCTGGAGCACCGTGCGCCGAACTTGGCTCCAGCGAAGAGAGCTGCGGGGACGAGCGTGTCCCCGGGGAGGAAGAGGCAGCTTCACCACACGTCGCCGCCCGAGCTCCCCAAGAACATGTCAAAGAAGACTAAGAACTCCGCTGCGCTGGAGAGCTCGAGAACCTCGCAAAGCGCGAAGCGTCCGATGGCAGCCTCGTATGCCAGTACCATATACCTCGTATGCCAGTGCCATACTGGCGCGGGACTACCCGAAGAGGCTGATGACAAAGGAGGAGTTGTCAGCGGTGGAACAGGCCCTCGTCGAGGAGATGAGGAAGGGCTGGACCGCAGGCCTCAGCTTCAACGGCATCCAGTTCCGTGACGGTCTGCTATTAGTGGACTGCATGGACAGCGATGCCAAGAAGTGGTTGGAGCTGACGGTCCCCAGCATCAGCACGAAGGTGGGTGGTGTGCAGCTCCGCACCTGCCTGCAGGATGACTTGCCGGCGACGAACATCGTCACAGTTCACCTGCCCCGTACGGCTGGTGAGACGATAGAGAAGTCCCTTGGGCTGCTCAATGACCAGAACAAGGGCCTTCTCACCGAGACCTGGCGGGTCATCCGGCACCTGGAGTCCAAGGGCGGCAAGGTGTTGATGCTCGGCCTGGATGAGGAGGCGCTGACTCCTTAAGAAGCGGGAAATGCTAGTGAGCTACAGGTTCGGCCAGCTGAAATGCCGCCTGCATAAAAATCAAGAGTCTGCGGAGGCGGAGGTGAGCACCGAGGCAAACGCCGACGATGTGCCTGGCACTTCAACGGCTGCAGCCAAGGTGGCTCCTTTCGTCCCTTCGGACGAGGCGGCGGAGGCCATGGAACTCGCTGCAGTGGAGGCCGAGTTGGACTCGGTCTCTCTAGAGGGGCTGGACCTGACGCGCCTGCATATGAGCGGCGCAGAGGAGCCAACCAGCGAAAAGGAGCCATCCGATGATGAGCGGACACCCACTAAGATGCAATCAGAGGCCTATCTGACGCTCTCGGAGGGTGAAGAAGAGCTCTAAGGATGGGGGTCACCAGCGTGGCACAGATCAACCTGCATCACGCCAGGGCAGCCTCGGCTGTCATCGGCAGGTTGGTCTCCAGGTCTGACCTGGGGCTGGTGCTCAACCAGGAGCCTTGGGTCGTCAGAGGCAGGATCTGCGGCCTAAGTAAAGTGAGTATGCAAACTATTGCAGACGGAAGGGAGGCAACACCGAGAGCTTGTATCTTGGTGCGAAAGAATATTAACTTTCTTTGTCTCTCTCAATTTCTCAACAGAGATCTAGTAGCGGTGATGATCACTAGCGAGGTACAACGAGGTAGCGAGGTACAGGATCTGGTGCAGCATTGCAGCAGCAAAAGGCTACCCCTACTGCTAGGGTGTGATGCCAATGCGCACAATGTTGCATGGGGCAGCACGGACAACAACGGTAGAGGTGAGTGCTTACTAGATTATCTTTTATATAGGGATCTTACTGTTTTCAATGTGGAAGCCGAACCCACATTCATTACTAAAACCAGGGCTAAAGTATGGATATCACTTTCGGGAATGAGGGGGGCTCCCGGTTGATTCGCAACTGGAAGGTCTCCTCAGAACCGTCAATGTCGGATCACAGGATCATCCTGTTCGACATTCATAGTAACCTTAGATTCAGCAGGGTTATCAGGAATCCCCGACGGACTGACTGGCCAGCCTATCAGTCCTGTTTGAGATTAAATCTGAGCAGACTGAATCATAGTAGGAGAGTATCGTCTCTAGAGGATCTTGAGCAACTCTCAAGAGAAGTAGGAGACACTTTCTTGGATGCATATCATGCAAGCTGTCCCGAAAAATCCATAGAGTCCATTAGGGACAATCCCTGGTGGAATAGGAAACTAGGACTACTTCGTGCAGAAGTCAGAAAGCTGTTTAACACAGCTAAGAAGAACAGCGCCAATTGGAAACTTTACACAAAAAAGCTGACAGAATATAACAAAGAAATCCGGTTCAGTAAGCGTGCTCACTTTCGGAAATTCTGTTCTGTCTGAAGAGGGCGGATGGGTCATTCACCGAGGACGAGGAGGAGAAAGCCGAACTTCTCCTGCAAACTCACTTCCCCATGTGTAGAACCTTCTCTGATATAGACAACAGTTATGAAAGGATTCCCGACGGGAGACCCAACTGAAGCCTGGCTGCAGCGATCGTAACTGAACAGAAGATTAGGTGGGCGTTGAGTACACTCAGCCTCTACAAGGCTCCGGGGGTGGATGGAATCATACCCATCCATCTTCAGAAGGGTGTCGAACAGCTAATGCTGTTCCTTATAAGTATTTTCCGGGGGAGCCTAGCAATGGGTTACATTCCTAGGGCATGGAGAACGGCTCCCGAAGGTTGGGAAGAAAGACCCCTTTCATCCCAAATCCTTCAGGCCGATCAGCCTAACCTCCTTCCTGCTGAAAACTTTTGAGAAGATTGTGGACAACCACATTAGAAACTCGCACTTGGTGCGAAGGCCTCTGCATGCGAATCAGCATGCTTATAGAGAATGAAAGTCTACTGAATCGGCACTCTTGAGCTGTACAGTATACAGCGCTCTGTAAAAGCCAAAGGGGTAGCTCTTTGTGCCTTTATGGACATAGAGGGTGCTTTTGATAACACAGCTCATGACGTTGTGGTAAAAGCACTCTGTAGAAGGGGAGTTGAGACGGGTCTCACGACCTGGCTGGGCAAACTCCTTGATAGCAGAATAGCAGAAGTCACTGTCAACAGTGTGACTGTTAGAGCTCAAACCACCAGAGGCTGTCCGCAGGGGGGTGTCCTATCACCACTACTCTGGAGCCTCGTGGTGGACGAGCTGCTAGTTAAACTTACAGCAAATGGGTTTGAATGTCAAGGCTATGCCGATGATATCACTCTAGTCTGTAAAGGAAATTTTGAGAGCACATTGTGCGACAGAATCACACTGGGCCTAAGACTTAGCTTAGACTGGTGCAGAGACGTGGGGCTGAATATCAATCCAGCAAAAACCATAGTGGTCGCCTTCACCAATCGCTACAAGCTGAAATCCATTCGGCTCATAGCCATTGGGGGCACAGAGATTCCGATCTCCACTGATGTCAAATATCTGGGAGTCATCCTAGACAAGAGACTAATGTGGAGACAACATGTGGAACATGCCGTTCGCA
>VNJT01011222.1:0-30144 GCA_008042655.1 Drosophila burlai | reverse complement strand
GTCCCGAAAAGTCTCAACGCCGTTCCGAGAAGTCTCAACGCTGTCCCGAGAAGTCTCAACGCCGTCCCGAAAAGTCTCAAAAGACGAAGAAGCAGAGTTTGACAGACGCCGGATAGCAACGGGGAATGAGTGTGAGTGAGAAGGAAATTAAGCAAGAGCCGTCGCGGATTCCAATTTCAAAAGGAAAACAGCCGTATTACACAAGATCAGTGGCTGCAGCAGACAAAAAGAATTTAATGAGTACGCCGTTGGAAAGCGATTGCGAAATAAGTGGAAATGAAAATAAAAAAGAAATGAAAAGCGTGCAAGAACTTGCCGCAATCAGCGGAGAGCGATGTGGGAATGTAACAAGAAGCAACGTGCAGGATCATGTCTTAACAAGTGGAGAGGAATGTGTGAATGTGCGGAATCATTTCGGACCAAGTGGAGAGCAAGATGGTGCTCCTGGTTTAATTGGAAACAGCTCGATCGACGAAAATACAAGAACGCTGAAAGATTTAGTGCAGCTTCTCGCTATTAAGATTGGAGCGGATGAGCGAAACAATGGTTGCTCGATCATTCCAGAGTTTGACGGATAGTCCATACCGGTAAAGAGTTGGTTTGAGAATTTTGAGATGAATGCTGCAGCCTACAATCTGAACATTAAGCAGATGTATGTTCAGGCTCGCGCCAAAATGACGAACACAGCAAAGTTGTTTTTGGACTCTACGTATGTAAACCAATACTCTGAGATGCGTATGCTGATGGAGTCAGAGTTCAGCCGACAATATGTGTGCAGCGCGGATGTACACGAACAGCTCCGCGATCGCAAGAAACGCAAGCAGGAATCTTTTCACGAATACCTACTGCAGATGAAAAAGATCGCTTCACTTGGCAACATTGATGCACGTTCGGTTATGCGCTATGTTGTGGACGGCCTGAACATGAGTAGTGATTTCAGATACTCGCTATACAGCTGCAAGTCGTACAAAGAACTACAGGAGCAGTATAAGGTTTTCGACCGTGTGGTCGAGAAGTCATTTAGGCCGAACGATGGAAAGTGGAGGAAGCAGCACGAGGGACAGCACGACAGGAAGAGTCACTGCTTCAATTGTGGATCAGTAGATCATCTCCGCAAGGATTGCAAGGCTACCGTAAAATGTTTCAATTGCAACGAGGAGGGACACATGTCCAGAGACTGCCATGAGTCATCTGCTGACATTCAGGTTATACGCAGTGCAAGCCGCATGAAGGAGGTCACCATCAACGGTGTGGGAGTAGAGTGTCTGGTAGATACCGGAGCCGATATATCTATTCTGCGGAAGTTCATCTTTAACAAAATACCAAATGTTATTTTGGAGAGATGTACAACGAAGCTGCGTGGGCTGGGAAAGAAGATCACGCGCCCAGTTGGCTATTTTTTGGCTGAGGTCGCAGTAGTCGTAGTTGAGGATGAGGACTCGGGGTATGACGCACTGCTCGGATTCGATTTCATTTCGAAGTTCGACTTTTCGCTGACGGCCGACGGATACAAGTTTTCTTCCCCGCTGGGGGAGAAAGCTTGTGAAGAACCAAATCAGATGAGTATTTACAATATAATTAATACAGATGATAAAACAGATATTCCTCCGCAGTACGCTGAAAATGCGAGCATTTGCAAGATGCGTGAGCTGCGCAAAACCCAAAATTGCGACATTAAAACTAAGAAGGCGGTGGCTAAAAAGGATCGCCAGCTGCTTCAAAGGAAACTCACTTACGAAGAGCTCGTCGCCCGCCGCAAAAAGTTGGCCTACGTAAGGATGCGTGAGTCCCAAAAGTTGGCAAAGGACCTGTAGCAGATCAAAATCAAGTCGAAGGAGGGCGATATGCTGCAGAAAACAAACCATGCCGCGACTCTCGACAACTGCAATACCCTGGAGAGAAGTTTTGTGGAAGATCAAGTTAGATCGGGATGCGAGAACAACGGTACCTGGTTCAAATGCTATGCTTGCAAGGATTTGTCGGATCAACGGACGGATTTGTCACAGAAAAAGCTTGGAAAGCTGAAGCCACGGCAGAAAAATAGAAAGGATGGAAACATTGAGATTGAAGATGCACAGGAATCGATTAAAGAGAATATAACTTTCGTCAAGGATAATGAGGATGATCATCTGGGACAGATGACTAGTCAGGAATGGCCGAATGTAAGAAAGTGTACCAGGAGAACAGCAGAGAGAGCGAATTAAAGCAGAAACAGCAGAGAGAGAGAGAGATCAGCAGAAATAAAACAGAACTGCAGAGGAGAAGCGACAGTAGAGCAGAGCAGCAGAGCGACAGAAGAGAGCAGTATAAACAGCAGAGCGACAGAAGAGAGAAGCGACAGCAGAGAGCAGCAGGAGAAGCGAGAGAAGGGGATTCGAAGAGTAGAAGTCAGCAGACACGGACGCCAACGGAAGAGTGAAGAAAATCAGAAAAAACAAAAGCAGAAAAATTTAAATTAAACTTGTAATATTCATCGTTAATAATAATACTGATATATTAATATAATAATAAAAACCTAAGTTGAGTAAATCTCATCTTACATAAATAATAAATAAACAAGCACCAAATAAATAAATAATTCCCGATATATAAATAAATATTCAGACAGTTAATTGATTTCCTTTCTAACTTTCAGGGGAGATGGACCCGACCAACCGCCGGTGGACTCCGTGCCAGATTTTTGCGTCTTCAACTCGCCCAGTGTCGTCCCTACTCCAGCCGCTCTTCAACTAGACTAACTTTCAGCTGAGCTGAAAGTCGCCAGTTAAGGACATCGGCATTCCGAAGATCCTGTAGGATTTTCCTTGATGGACATAACCTACGGTTCAAATTGTGGTGGTCATGCAGCGCGCAGTTAGTACTGCGGGTCGCGATCCCACCTCTAAGATGATCCCGAAGGCCACATCCACCAGGAAAACCCAAGGATCTACCCACAACATACCTTAATACCTGACAAACAAAACACGGTACGTTAAATTAAATAAATAACATGTATCCCTATCTACTATATCACAGTTTTTATCACAATGTCACATCGTGCCTCTCTCACGGATCTGAAGGACGAGGGGTGCAGATCCTTCCATACGGACGAATGCCACCACCTGGCCACAGATAAACAATGTGAACTGTGCCCAGGAGCAATTGTCCGTCCTTCTGCGGATCAAGCCTCCTAGGTCCTAACGGGAAACAAATAGAAAAAGTACACGAAGAACCTACGCCTTGACCACCAGTCCCCAGCTCCTCGGTGCCGTACAATAGGCCTCGCAAGCCACCGTTTTGTGGGGGCTGGTGGGTCCAGGACGTGGTTATGAAGACGTCGTCATCTCGCTATTCCTTTTTATACCCTTGCAGGGTATTATAATTTTAGTCAGAAGTTTGCAACGCTGTGGAGACATTTCCGACCCTATAAAGTATATATATTCTTGATCAGCATCAACAGCCGAGTCGATCTAGCCATGTCCGTCTGTCCGTTTCTACGCAAACTAGTCCCTCAGTTTTGAAGCTATCTGAATGAAACTTTGCACATATGCTTCTATATACTCTCACTACAATATATGTCAGAGCGGGATGAATCGGACGACTATATCATATAGCCGCCATAGGAACGATCGGAAAATTTTTGGGAAATAAATTATAACTTGAGCAATTTTCAACATATTTTCATGAAATTTTAGACATGGCCATTTTGTAGAATTTCGATTTTAATTTGATCAAAATCGGAACACTATATCATATAGCTGCCATTGGAATATATATATAAATTCATTTAGTTAGTTCGCAACATTTTCGTTCGCAACGTTTTGTTTCGCAACACTTTTCGCTGGCAATATTTATGTCAGTACCCGAGAAAACGAAAAAGTATTACTTACTTACTGCAAGGGTATTTAAACTTCGGCATGCCGAAGTTAGCTTTCTTTCTTGTTTTTTTTTTGTTTTATTTGTTTTTGCTTGGGCGCCATATTGTAACGGAACTGTTTTTTTTGGGCAATGCCGGGCTAGCTCATCTGTCCCAGGGCGAGTTTCGACCCGATGCCCGCAGTCCGCACAATAAACAAATACCTATATTAATCGGACGTCTCAAACACATGAAATCCCATCACTACAGAAAAATGTAAACAAGCAAACAAACTACATAAAGACACTTGTGGGACCGAATTGGTGGCGTTGATGAAGTCGCCACGACGCACCCACCCTACCTAGTGATGTCTCCTGGTCATCTTGGGGCATCACCCATCTCCGGCGGAACGGAGTTTATTCCAGGCGGTCTCGCGAGCGGCCCATCTCCCCCAGGTAAACGGCTTCTATTCTGCGTTCATGATTATCATATAATGCGTTATAATTTCAGATGTTTCCTTACTGCTATACATTGCCATATTAATTCTAAATATTTCCCGATCCTGACCCCGGTGAACCCTTTACCCACACCCGGGATGCGCTCACGCCAAGGCTGCGGCTTTGTTGCGATTCGGCGGAGGAGAAGCTGCACTCCGCAAAGAAATTTGGCCACAAATGGGCCTAGGATTTACTCCCCAAATTTCGACCTACAATCCCTGCTGGAGCTCCAAGAGAAATTAAGGGTGGGTTGTTTTGATTTAAGATTTACGCACTGCTTCTTCTTACCGATTTTTGCAGCGCTTGTGTTGCACAAATCCCTGACATGCGTTTAGGGAACGTGGAGGACAAGGGACGGGAAACTAAGGTAAGTTGAACACAAATAAATGACATATAAATCAAGGCTTATTTTCTAATTACAGCAGAGTAATTAAAGTGAAATTTTGCCGGGCGGCTTCCAATGGTTGCGACGACACTTAGCTGCGCTAGATTGCGCGTGGCCTGGATTTGACCGTCTGTGGCGGTTGCAGCGGAAGGCCAGAAATAGAGCCCCCGCGTCTAGCGTTGCTCAGGCACCCACAGGAAAGGATTTCTTTTCCGGGCGGCTACAGCCGCGCTCGGAACGGACTCACCGATGGCGATGGCGAATGACTGCTGGAAACTCGCCTCAGTAGGCGGCGACTCGGCGCTCGGCTGTCTGACTACGGCAGGTCCGGAGTCACTCCACAGGTAGTTCCCTTTCCCTTTCTCTTAAACAGAGCTGGCCGAGATCTAGGGGGCGCCACCGTTCCCTTTTTCCCGGTTCGCTCTTGAACCCCCTCATCACTAACCCTATCGCTCCCTAATCCTATCGATACATCGATGGCCCTCTAGCCCATTCCGACTGGAAATGCAACAAAGCTGCAAGCACGCGAATTGAACGGGAACTTTAATAATCAAAAAATATAAGATTTATATAAAACCCCGGTTGTTTTAATGCAAAATGAACACAAAACAAGAGCGCAAGAGAAAAAAAACAAAACCGTTCACTTGGAAGAGAAAAAGCTTTATGATGGTTGTTGTTTATGATTGTTTGTTAAAATATAAAATCTTGGTCAACATCTTGGTTAAACTATAGGTATACAATATTTTAGTCCTTTAATTAAAAACTACAAAGTTCGGTAAAAAAATTTCAATCTTGCGAACTGTGTAACCACCGCGGTGGTTAAAGCGTGTTCAAATTATAAAAAACAAAAACTAAAAAAAAAAACGAAATCGACATATAGTTTTTACATATATACTATACATTTTTAACACAGATTTTATTTTCTCTCTCTCTGTCGTCTATATCAGCTGTATTCTACTCTCCGAATGTCGCTTTTCTGTTCTGCTCCTCTCTCTTTTCGCTCTGCACCTCTGCTGTACATGCATATGACCAATTTTAGGCCGGTATCTTTAAAAATATAATTTATTGCCAAAAATCTGACCAGTGTGCTATGGCAGCACCGAGTATACGCTAAAATCATCCCATTTTCATTAGGTTAAAAATGAAATTGTAAAATAATACAAATTAGTAGAAAATATGTTATTCGATCTTTTTCATTCCAACTTCCATATATACTAATGAGAATAGTTTCATTCTGATAGCTTAAAATCTAAGGGACCAATTCCGCCTCCGGCTGCTTATTCTTATCAAGAATGTATATGCTTTTACAGTTGGAAATAACTATTGTACTGCATCTTAACTTCTGACAAAAAGATTTAAGGCTCTACACGAGCTATAAAAATAACCGTTGTTGATTTTGAACACATTTCCGACGATTTGAGATATAGAAATGTTTAAAGATTTCTAAACTACGGTAGATCATTTAAATGGATAAATGAAAGTATGGATACAGAAAAATGTTCGACAGCATTGATAAAATAAATGTTCCATTGATTTTCTTTTTAATCCCACTAATAATATCCCCGTTTTTACGTCAGACTGCTGGGGTACACTTTTGCTTGTCAAAGTAAGCTTCGCTTATTATTTTCTATAAATTTCATATGTTGGCTGCAGTGTTGAATTACAAACAAACGGCAATAAACAGAAGCCATTTTGGGCTTTCGGGCTGTACAACCTAGAAACTAAAATCAGACTTATTGACAGACGGACGGACAATCGGACTTAACGGGATTAACTATTCGGTTACGCTTTCTGGGAGTACTTAAACTTTATTAAAATGGGTTGGACAAAACTTTTCAAAAAAATTATTTAGGCAAGGGCTCAAAAATTAGGCAAGGGCTCAAAAATTATGAAAACAAATGACTATTGGCCAGTTTTTAGATAACGATTATATGTAGTAGTAGCTAAAAAAGTTGTTGGCACTGATGGTTATTGTGAGAATCATAAATAATTCTTGATTTGCAAAGATAGTAAATACTAAAAAAATAAATAACCGTTACGTATGCATGACGACTCTAATCACATTATATTATCTAGTCCCCAGGTATTTAAATTATTGAATTATAGACCTTAGTGAGTGTCTGTTGTTGAAAAGTTCTGTAGTTTTAGTTTCTGTACAAATACTCATATCTTATCATGTTATCTATTTCCAAAAAACTCTTACCTCCTTGCTCATCCAGCATTACAATGCTTCGCATTCCAACTTCCGCGCTCTAAATAGGAATACATGTGCATTTTAAATTATTAGAAATCCATTTACAGAGAATAGTAAAAAAAAATTTTGTAGTAGCTGTGCCATCATTAGTAGTCGTTTTCTAAGGAAGTAGTAAATACCTCATTTATATATCAATGCCAAATTTTTCATTAAGAATTGTGATGCTTTGATTATTAATTTATGTTTAAAATCATTTTATAAATACAAAAGAAATCAATATCTGAAACAAATCAGACGATCTTATGTAGTCTTATTATATTTTTTAAGTTTACATAGTTATAGAATAAAATACTTTACTTATTAGTACGTATTATATTTGATAATACTGCCATCACACAAAAAAAATTGTATACCTTAGTTATTATTGACAGTTTTTTTAACAGACACAGAATCACCATCGAATTGGACCTATCCACAAAAATATGCGAACACTGTCTCGCAATCCCCCAAACTTTTGTATCCTGCCTTTATTTTTGTTTTGCTCCAGCTATCCTCTTCAAGAATAACTCTCAAACATAGAGCAACAAACTGGTTTTGCAGTGCGTTGCAGTGTGAGCGGCTTTCAAACTCAAATTTTAAAAACAAATTTTAAAAAGATTAAGTGAACAATGGAAGTCCTTAATATTTTATAGAAATGTATTAGCTACTATTTTTAATTATATTCATGCACTCAGCATGTTTTGTTTATTTTTAAGAATTAATGTAATGTGTGTCCAATTTAAGTAAAAATGTATATGATAATATGTTAGTTAATGATCAAACTGTGTGTCCAATTTAAGTAAAAATGTATATGATAATATGTTAGTTAATGATCAAACTGATTAAAAGCCCCACGCTAATAAACATATCTGACGGCACAGGAAGTACGTCAGCAGAAGAGACACTGGAGATCCTGCTGGACACACACTTCCCAGGTAACCAGAAAGAAGAAACAAGTACAGTGGAAAGCCAATCGGCGGAGCAACAGCTAAGAGACGAAGACATCGTCACCATGGAAAGAATCTAATGGGGACCGGACGGAATCATACCAGCAATGCTGCAGGCAACAAAATCATGCACAGGGAGATGGCTGCAAGCAATCTTCCAAGCATGCATTAAAACAGCACACACACCACTTCCGTGGAAGGAAGCAAGAGTAGTCTTTAATTCAAAACCAGGAAGAAGAGGACACATCCAAGTCAAGGATTACAGGACGATCAGCTTGACCTCATTCCTCATGAAAACAATGGAACGGATACTAGATATCCATATCAGAGAAAGAAGGGAGAAAAACCTTTCCGAAGCACAGCATGCATACAGGAAAGGTAGATCCACGGAAACAGCACTACAGCGCCTTCAATAACGTAAACGCAGATTCCATCCTGAGCTCCCTCAACAAGATTGGAGTTGAAGCAGGCATCAGAAAATGGATCGGCGCAATGCTAACGAGCAGAAGTATAACAGCCGAACTGAGTGGCACTCATCACATGAGATACGTGAAGAGGGGCACACCTCAGGAAGGAGTTCTGTCTTCACTGCTGTCGCTGATTAACATGGACGACATATTGAGAGAACTCAATAGCGAAGGAGTTAATGAGGTAGCATACGCAGACGACGTAGTTCTACTCGCTTCAGGACCATTCTCAGGCGTCATAAGCGAACTAATGACAAGGACTCTGAAAAAAACCGGCAAAAGCCGGTGGGTTGGGCATAAATCCAAGCAAAACAGAACTTATGCTCTTTCAGTAAACCGAAGATAGACGGTACAGAGCTAGAGCTTCCACAACAAGCCAAGTATCTGGGAGTGATACTGGATACGAAGCTATCATGAAAACAAAACATCAACGAAAGAGTAAAGAAATCAAGCATATCTTTTTACTCCTGTAGGAAGATGTTTGGGAAAAACTGGAGCATCAACCCCAAGACAATAATATGACTCTACACAGCGGTTGTAAGACCCATACTCATACGGAGCACCAGTATGGTGGCCAGCACTAACTAGGGCATACAACATCCAGAAACGTACCAGCATTCAGAGATCGGCAAGGTGCAACGGGAGCACTTAGATCATGCCCCGCAGCAGCGCTAGATGTCATTCTAAACATGTTACCGATAGAACATTTCATAAGGAACACAGCAGCCCAAAGCGCGGTACGACTGAAGGCAAGTCAGAGTTGGAAAAACTACCACACCGGGCACTCTAAGATCCTGAACGATATAAACGATCGGCTAACAGTAAAAACCGATTACATGACAACCGAGATGCGGTTCGGCAATGCATATGCTGCAAAATACCCAACAAGAGAAGAGTGGAGAAGAGCAAATGTGACCGAGCCAGATGAGGTATCACTCCACACCGATAGCTCAATAATGAGCGGCGGGTTAGTGCCGGAATCTTTGCCGAAACGGAGGCGAGCGAGACAACGCCGTCTCGTGGTTTTTCGAGCATTTTTTCGCTGGTGTAACTGTGCTTTCGTGGCGTGTATTTTTGTCGTAGCCTTCGTCTTCGGTTTTGTTTTCCTCTTTGTTTTTGTGTTTTAATGTGTGTTTTGTGATTTTCCTTTCAGTTAATTTGTTAATCATATTAGTTTTTGTATTTATTATATTTTTATAGAATTTCGGAAAAATGTTTAGATTTTTAATTCCACTAGAAGTATGTTTGGCCGCCCGCTCCAAACGAGACCGATCATTGTGCTTAGGCAGCTATATGATATAGTAGTCCAATCTTGATAAAATTAAAACCGAAATTCTAGAATAATACAAAAAGGACATATCTTAACTTTTATGAAAATGTGTGGAAAATTAGCTACGTTGAAATTTTTTTCTTCAAAATTTGCCGATCTGTCCTATGGCAGCTATATGATATAGTTGTCCGATCTCCATCAAATTAAAACCGAAATTCTTGAATAATAAAAAATGTCCATATCTAAAATTATATGACAATATGACAAACTGGTTAAGTTATAATTTTTTTCTTCAAAAATTGTCGATCGTTCCTATAGCAGCTATATGGTATAGTCGTGCGATTTGTCTACTTTTTACACAATATATTTAATATATTTTTCTAGATTTACTGTAAAAATTTCATAGTGATATCTCCACTAGAAGTATTTTTGGCCGCCCACTCCATACAAGACCGACCACTGTGCTACCTCTTGAGATACACATCATTCATTTTTACAAATATATTGGGCTACATGAAAAGACAACTGAACCGACGTCAAAAAAAAAAGCGGAAATTAAATTAGCACTTCTTCAAGACTTGTAGCAACTGCTTCATGATCATCAGGCGTTGGTCAAGTTGTTTAAGAATGCTGCAGAGCGTAGGACAAAATATGATATATGTAAATATATGTAAATATATATATGTAAATATAAATATGTAAAATTGTCATCAAAGTAGAGGTGCCGAAACATCGACGCTAACATCGATGTATCGATGTTTTTGAAAATTTCCGAAACATCGATGTTTTCAATCGACTATCGATGTTTCTGGTTCGTCACTATTTCAAGAACAAGAAGAAGAGGTACAACGCTAAAGGTATGCAAGTTAGAAGAATTTGTTTTAAATATTTTTTTATTACCACGAGTTCGGACTACATTTTTTTTTTGCTCCGGCAGCATCTTGAGATGGCGAACGAGCCAGAAAAGTGCGACCCACTCATTTTTTGGAAGGTACATTTTTTAATTTCGTATTATGGCTATTTAAATTAATATTTTTAATTTTAGGAGAGTTCAAACAATATGGCACCTGGAACTGGCGTTGAAATACTTTTGTGTGCCTGCAACTTCGGTTGAATCGGAATGGGCTTTTAGCAAAGCGATTTAGTGGACAAATTAATGTTTATAAACAAAAATTTGAACATATCGACAACAAAGTGATTACATATACAATATGAACTCATTATAGATAGACTGTTGAAACAGATCTCTTATAAGTTCAATTTCCTATTACATTGTGAAGAGAATTCGCATTGTTTTTAAGTTTTTTGATTTGTTATTAAATTTAAAATAAATTTATTTTAATAATGAATAAATGTGTTTTCTTTTTCAAGTGTTAATTCAAATATAAAGTTGTTAGAAAACATCTATGTTACATCGATGTTTTTTGTGAAAAACATCGAAACATCGATGCTTCCAAACATCGATGTTTCGGCACCTCTACATCAAAGCAGATAAGCGATCATCTAGTAAACATACTCGATATTGTGCTTACACGTCGTAATACTGGTCAACTGGAACAAATACATGAAACACATCGATCATATAACGCTTTGCAAAATAATGAATGGTTGAGTGAGCGAGCAATTTTAGCGCTTAAGAATAATGATAAAGATGACCTGAACTTTATAATTAAAAAAGATATCATTCAAACAGTGCATTTATTCTTCGCGCTGTGATTTTAATCTAGAGCATCCATGGTTTCCCTTGGACACACATGTTCGCGGGTAGGTACTTAAGTTTTTTTTATTTTCTTTTTATTTTGGTATTGAAATGGCTGCTCATTTATTTTTACACGTATTATTAAAAAAGCAATGGTGAAAAGATAAGTATAAAAACGTAAATTCCAGGTTGCGGCTACCTGAAACAGCCATTGTTAGCGGTTTTAAATAAAAGGTTTAGAAGATATTGTTCAGGTCAGGAGGCTCTTTGTTTATGCCCTCGACCCACCGAGCTCGGCCGCTCTTGCGCTCCCGGTTGTCGGACCTTTGTGCTTTTACGTCGGGCGTGCTGACGCTCGCTCGCTCTCCGCTGCTCGGGATTCCCGATCGCCGCTCGGTACTAAGCGAGCTTAGGGACGGCTAGGCCGCTCCAATCTTCTTCGTTCTCCCGCTCCCGCTCTCGCTATGTTATGTTATGGAGTTATGCGAGCGGGAGCGGTTCTAGTCTGTAAGCTAGAATTTTGTCTCAAAACTTAATTCAAATAAAGCGCATGTAACGATACCCGACGCCCCCGTGCCTACTGGTTTTCTACGAGTTTTTTTCGACTGTGTCGTGGGTTTTTTCTGTATTCCGATTAAGGATCTTTTTGGACCCAGGAGCCACCCCCGACCAAACATTGGTCCTTCGAGCCGGATAAGGAAGTCCTGCAGGATATTTTCTACCTTCCTCCCTATACCGGCAACTCCGGTGGAATTTTCTGGGGAAAAAAGTTAAGTACTAGACTCCTCCCTTCGTCCGAAACTACCGGTCTTCAGCAGTTCTTCGAATATCCCATTTCGCTCAGACTGCTGCAAGATTTTCGTGTCAACTCCAAGTCCGAGTCTCCGACAACACGGTATTTTTGAGGAAAATATATGTAATATTTTTACATGTCTCCATATTTCAACGCCGCCTCTGTTTTCTTGCGCCGCCATATTCCTTGTTCCGTATTCTCTCTGTACACCCCTTGAACATATTCGCATAGCGGTCCGTACATCAATATCATAAACAGTCTACATCAGTCCATTCCTACCTAGATAACTATTTTTCCGACTCCGCGGGAATTCCTACATTATATCTACATTAAATACAGTCCACTGCAATTTCTCCTAACGCCCATATATGTACGTTACACACATACCGTCTGGTACCTTTTTCTCCATAAATTTAATCAAAAAACATTTATTTCGCAAATACAAAAATATAAAATAAAGAAATTATAAAGAAATAAAACTTTTTAACGCTGTTCGTAATTTTCTTTGCGCGCATACATAAATACATACATACATATATCCATACTTTTGCTTTGCACCAGCAGCGGCAGTGAAGTTGTTGTTGGTTGCTGTGCTCTTGGTTCGCCGGCTTGGTTTTCGCCCAGCCATACATACATACATATTACATACATAAATACCGCAGTGCCGGGCGACCAAAGGTTTATCTAAGCTTAGTGCGGCCGCAAGCTACCATCCGAAGCATACAGTGGGCCGTGGGCATTGCCGGACGGGCAATAGCAATCAAGAGAAAACAATAAAACACATTTGCCGACATATAATATTATTACAGTCCGCTCCACCTGTGTCTTATTTTCTTTCGTTTTGTCCAGCTGCTGCCGTTACATACATATGTATGTATATACACGTTGCATTTGCCGGCACAGTGTCCCAACAGTCATTCTTTTGGAACAAAAAATTACAAAGTCAATAACAATAAAATAAAATGCATTATTAATTCTTCAATCATTTGAAATATTCCTTCTCTATAAAATAAAATTATTAATGAACTTAAAATAATTTTAGTAATTAAATTAAAAGGCTAATTAATATTAAATCCAGTTCAAAACAAAAAAACTTAATTAAAACTTAACAATTAATAATTTTTTAAATTATTATTTTATTTAAATTTCCTAATTTGATTAAATTCCTAATAAAGTACCAAAATCTCCGAACTACGCATTACATATGTATACATATGTGTGCCCACAATTCATTATTTTGTTCAATACGTGTAAAATCACATTCCAGTCGGTCTTTCACCTGTTTCAAGTCTTCACCTTGTCGCTTGCTGCTAGTTCGCTTGGGTTTATTTTCTTCTTCATTCTAACGCTACGCAACTTGCAGAGTGACCATACTCTTGCGTGGTTTTTCGGTATTTTCCAGGATTTCGTCAATTTCTTCCCGGTATTCAAACCGTTTCCTTTTGTTCCACTCGGTATCGCTTATCCAAAGTCAACGATTTAAATTTGGAATAATCGATTCAGTGACTTCTTCATACATATATTCTGCAACGGTCAATTGTTTTTTGAGTCGTGGGTTCACGAGGTCCAGTGTGACCGCTTTCATTAACCTTCGGTTTCCCAACTTTGTCAACGCTCTCTGGTCATCCGCGCAGTCAGAGTCCGAGTATGCCAATAGGCAAGGATAAGAAACCACATTCGATTCCATTAGTTCGTTTAGACAGATCCAAGTCCGCATCTCCCAGGTCCTCTCAGCCGAAATCAACGTCCAGTATTTCTACTCGGTACGTGAACATTAAGCTGACCCAACGAGAAAGCGAGGAAGAATGAGTAATTAGCTTACGTTTAGTGTTAACAAAATTATAAAACTGTGTTGGCTCCTGAGAGATCTGGGCACTAAAACGATTCAAATAATTTTTGTAACACTGCGCGTTCAACACGGTAAATCTTGACAGAGTCAGAATCGGTACTTTTAAATTTAGTACACAGTAGGGACTCAACACTTTTGTAAACCGAGGAGGCTTATTCCAGAGTAGTATAACAGAACACATTCAGTTAAAAATGAAATCATGGCACTGTAAAAAATATCCACGGCTTCAGCCGTGTCACTGCACATGTATAAATCGGACCAATTAAAATCTGATATAAAATAATTCAGTCGTTCAAAGTCCGTATTGGGAAAGTCAGTCCCAATGTCGAGAGTCACATTAAAAGTAGGATGATAAGGATCTTTAGGTAGCGTCAGCGGCGCCACCCTTTCTAAGTGAACGTATATCTTGTTTACCACTCGATCTCAGAACTCTTTGACTTGATTTTGAGGTCAAGGGCTGTGTTAAGAGAGGCTGCTGTTGTTGTTGGAATCCTCCTAGACCCTGCAGACCATTTCCAGTTTTTCATTCAATAGCTTAAGGCTATTAATTTGAGTATCAAGAGCATATCATGAGTTTTATGAAAACTCGATAAATACATATGTCCTTAAAACCTCCCTTGGTCTGCCGCATAAAAATTTAATCTCGCAACAGGCCTCGCAGCAGTAACGCAGACTGATGTTTCGTCTTACATCGTCCACCGTTCGCGCGACAACGCCAAAGCACTTTGCATGCACAATGTTGTCGGACAGCCAGTAAGATCATTAGCAGAAATAGCTTTCTTACAGGTTTTAGCGAAGCAGACAATAGCTGACATTATAGGGACTTACCACTGTACCTTTAAGTAGGGAGAGATAAGAAAAGTGCTGCTGCACCGAAAGTGAGGGAGAACAAGACAGCGGGTAAGCGAGGGAGCGAGCCTAACGTTTAGCAGTCGCGATGGCGCAAACTAAATGGAAAAGGCACAAAAAGGAATCAAAAAAATTCAAAGCAAACACCAGCGGCACAACTAAATCTAGAAAATAATAACAATTAAATACACAAAATAGAATAGCTGCATGCACAAAGTGAACAGGAACTTTATTAGTCACAAAATACAAGATTTAAATTAAACCCCGGTTGTTTTTATGCAAAATTAACACAAAACTGCAGCGCCAGAAAAAAAAAACACGTCCGCTCACTTGGAAGAGAGAAAGCTTTCATTATTACATAGAAATTATGACGTTCCATTAGGGCCCAACATATTAAAAAAAAAATTTTTTTCATTAAGGTTAGGTTATGTCGGAAGACCCTCACGGGGCCACGCAGAGGCCAATATGGCCCTTAGCTGTCCGAAAGTTTCTAAGTGGACCAAGAGAGTGTTTACGCGGTTTTCGAAATCATTAAGGATGTTTTTCGCGAAGCAAGTATTTCGCCTGGCTTCTTCCTGGAGGCATTTTCTAGCGATGCCAGAACCGGAGCGCGTAGGTATTTTATTCTTGCCCTTGCTAGGGCCGGACATTTGCAAATGAGATGCTCCAAGCTATCAGCACAGGTCTTTCGTCAAGGGTCACTCGGTCGACTACAAAAATGGCTCAATCCGCCGTCGATATAGCCTTGATGAAATTTATTGCCACAACGGACCGTGTGAGCCGCATTGAGGCACACATCCATACTCCAAGCACCTCAGAAGCTACAAATCTGTCCCCGTCCATGTGCCAACTCCATTTGGACCAAATCCGTGTTTTTTGGGAAAAGGTGGAGAAAAGCTACGAAAGCTGCTCCGACCTTATTTCTGAGACCGCTGACAGTAAGCTATTAAATTGAGTATCCAGCGCCAAAAAAAATATCATGAGGTTTACGAAAACTCGACAATAGGTGCTGAAAACCGCTCCTGGTTTGCCGCATAAAAGACATAATTTTCCTTTCAACCTCGCGACAGAACACACGGCAGAAACGCAAACCGATGTTTCTTCATACATCGTCCACCGTCCGAGCCACAACACCAATGCACTTGTCTTGCACAATGTTGTCGCACAGCCAGCATCCGACGAAAAAATTATTACCGGCAATAACCTTTTTACATTATAAAATATATATATACAATATGTTACAATTTCTGACATTATAAAGACTAACCACTGTACCTTGACGTAGGGAGGGATACGAAGAGTGCAGCTGCACCGAAATAGCGGTAGAGACGGCGAAAAAACTACTAAACAGAGAAAGTACAAACAGGAATGACAAAAATGCAAAATAGCTGCATGCTCTCAAAGTTAACGGCAACTGTATTAAAAATGTACAAAGTAGAATACTTAATTTAAACCCCGATGGCTTTGATTACGATATATAGGTCTGGCCCGATTCTCTTTATGTACTTATGAGAAAAGAAAGACGACTATCTGCCAAGTTTCATTCAGATAACTTGTAATGTATATTATTTGTACTTTGGACAAATTTATACATATGTCACAAAACTCAAAACACTACATTTAACTACATATGCACTTTATAAGAATGATACTAAAAGGGATATATTTATATACATACATATTTATATATTTTTTTCATAACTTATTAATGAGACATTCTTCTTTTAGAGCAACTGGACCGTATCGAGGAAGGCATGGATCAAATTAACGCTGATATGAGAGAAGCTGAAAAAAATTTAAGCGGAATGGAAAAGTGTTGCGGCATTTGCGTACTACCCTGCAATAAGTTTGTATACGAGTCCTACCTTCAATAACGTATTTTATTTTAATGTCCTAATAATTAAAAACACCGAAGTGGCTTCATAGAAGTTTAAGATTTTTATAAATATCGTTATTATTTGACTACAGTGAATTTGTAATGCATTTTATTGGCTGTTATTTAAGGTTTTATTTTTCTCATTTTTTTTTTGTCTTGGACGTTGATGGACTAAGGTCAGTACATTTAAGTGGCCCGTATAACACCAAGCACGTGCCTGTTCGTTTTAGATGTTAGTGGGCGCGGAAAATGAAAATATAGGAAAGCACTTCGAGAAAGTGACCACTGGCGTACTGCCATATTGATTGCTTTCATGCGTACTAAGTGGGTTAGAATTAATGATTTAGTTTAGGAAGGCTATCTATATTTGAAGTTATTATATACAAATCGTTATAATTTGCACAAACGGCTCTAAAGGATTCATGCAATTAAAAATACGTTCTACTGTGACGCAATACTAAAGATCTAGTATTTCTACTCGGTACGTGAACATTAAGCTGACCCAACGAGAAAGCGAGGAAGAATGAGTAATTAGCTTACGTTAAGTGTTAACAAAATTATAAAACTGTGTTGGGTCCCGATTCAAATAATTTTTGTAACACTGCGCGTTTAACACGGTAAATCTTGACCGAGTCGATAAATAAAAAAGATAAATAGGGCAGAGTCAGAATCGGTACTTTTAAATTTAGTACACAGTAGGGACTCAACACTTTTGTAAACCGAGGAGGCTTATTCCAGAGTAGTATAACAGAACACATTCAGTTAAAAATGAAATCATGGCACTGTAAAAAATATCCACGGCTTCAGCCGTGTCACTGCACATGTATAAATCGGACCAATTAAAATCTGATATAAAATAATTCAGTCGTTCAAAGTCCGTATTGGGAAAGCAGGACTTTTTTGTCTGGACGGTCAGATATATTATGTCCCAATGTCGAGAGTCACATTAAAAGTAGGATGATAAGGATCTCTAGGTAGCGTCAGCGGCGCCACCTTTTCTAAATGAACGTATATCTTGTTTACCACTCGATCTCAGAACTCTTTGACTTGATTTTGAGGTCGAGGGCTGTGTTAAGAGAGGCTGCTGTTGTTGTTGTTGGAATCCTCCTAGACCCTGCAGACCATTTCCAGTTTTTTGTTCCTAGGAGACTCATTCAATAGCTTAAGGCTATTAATTTGAGTATCAAGAGCATATCATGAGTTTTATGAAAACTCGATAAATACATATGTCCTTAAAACCTCCCTTGGTCTGCCGCATAAAAATTTATTCTCGCAACAGGCCTCGCAGCAGTAACGCAGACTGATGTTTCGTCTTACATCGTCCACCGTTCGCGCGACAACACCAAAGCACTTTGCATGCACAATGTTGTCGGACAGCCAGTAAGATCATTAGCAGAAATAGCAGAAATAGTGAGGGAGAACAAGACAGCGGGTAAGCGAGGGAGCGAGCTTAACGTTTAGCAGTCGCGATGACGCAAACTAAATGGAGAAGGCACAAAGAGGAATCAAAAAAATGCAAAGCAAACACCAGCGGCACAACTAAATCTTGAAAATAATAACATTTAAATACACAAAAAAGAATAGCTGCATGCACAAAGTGAACGGGAACTTTATTAGTCACAAAATACAAGATTTAAATTAAACCCCGGTTGTTTTTATGCAAAATTAAAACAAAACTGCAGCGCAAGAAAAAAAAACACGTCCGTTTACTTGGAAGAGAGAAAGCTTTCATTATTACATAGAAATTATGACGTTTCATTAGGGCCCAACATATTGCCCTGGTGGAGGCATCTTCTAGCGATGCCAGAACCGGAGCGCGTAGGTATTTTATTCTTGCCCTTGCTAGGGCCGGGCATTTGCAAATAAGATGCTCCGAGGTTTCGAATGCCTCGAATTCATCACATTTCCGGCATTTGGCGTTTTCGGTAATGCCCAGCTTGACTGCATGTGTCGCAGCTAGGCAGTGACCTGTGATAATTCCCACTAACAGTCTGCAATCTTTCCTTGGAAGATGCAGCAAGTAGGGACTAAGTTTTGCGTTGCGCCTTTGCACATGATTTTTGATGTTTTGCAGGTTGTGGAATTTCTCCTCCACCTGCTGTTAGCTCGTTTGTCGGCCCGTCTCTCTAGCTCGCTTTGGAGCGTTCTTAGGGAGACAGGAACGACGTAGTCGTGCTGAGGATATCTAGTGCCTCCCTGCTTGCCAGTACATTTTTGGAACTTACCGCTGACGATTGCATGGATCTTATCACCTCTTGACTGTCTCAAACAAATTGACCGCCTCATGTGGGAGATCAATGCTCTGCGTAAGCCTATACGACAGCCTCATTTCAGGGTCTTTTTTTTTTTATTTATTTCAAAGATTATGAAATAGATTTACAAATATAGAGGATAGTATAGGAAGCAGTGTAGGAAAAGTCAATTCCCGCGGGACTCCCGCAGTGCTATACTTCGCAAGGGTGGCAGGCGGTCAAGTGCCGCTCATCTTTCGCCAACCGTGTATCGGATCTGCTCTCTGTGTTCATCATCAACTCCCGCATAGAGCGGACGTGGTCTCGCGTGAGCTCCGGGAAAACAAATTTACAAAAGTGGATGAAATAGTGAAAACCAAACGAATATTATACTGGAGAAGTCCAAACAGTGTGAGAAGACGCTAACAAAATAAAAACATAAAAAAAAAAATCATAACTACTGTTATGATTAACACAAATGCTTATTTAATTTTAATAAATAAGTGCCACGCATAATAAACTCAAAAAATGAACGATATCGATGAAAACAACCTGACCGTCGACAACAAGAGAGCCAGCTCTTGCTCACCCTCTCTGCTCACCCCAACTCCTGCATCATGGAGTTACCAATGTCAAACCCCACCACCGCCGGCTTCGCTGAATGAAGCTCCAACAACAAGCAGTGCTACAATTACTGCAGTCGCAGCAAAAGTACCACCAATAATTAAACCAACTACCAAAACACTATGGCATCAAAAACCGTAAGCTTCGATAAGCAACAAGCGGTCCCGGCTATACAGATCGGTATGGATCGTTATATACAGATTAAGCGTAACCTTAGTCCACTCAACTCGGTTGGTAATAAACCAAAGATCAAACGTACCAACAAAAGCAACGATCAAACCAGGAGTTCCAATGATTACCGTTTTTCCATCTTAGAAGAGGCGGAGAAGAACCAACCAGAGTTGGGGTAGGAGACCCAAAAGAAACCTAAGCCCCCACCTATTTACATAAGGGAAAAAAGTTCAAGCGCCCTGGTCAACAAAATTGTTGCGCTGGTCGGGGACGATAATTTCCATGTTGTTCCGCTTATTAAAGGGAACATCCACGAAACAAAAGTTCAAACGAAGTCCGAAGAACACTTCCGAGCTGTATCTAAGTACCTGAAGGACCCAAAAAAGAACTTCTACACTAAAAAGTAGCAAGGGACTGCAAGTTGTACTAAAGGGAATAGAACCTGACGTCGCCCCCTCTGAGATTCAAGAAGCCCTTAAGGCCAAGGGTTTCTGTGCCAAAAATGTTAGCAACATTTTTAACTGAAACAAAAAACCGCAACCACTTTTCAAAGTCGAGCTCGAACCAGATAGCAAAGCCTTAAAGAAAAACGAAGTTCACCCGATCTACAAGCTGCAGCTCTTACTGCATCGAAGGATCACCGTGGAAG
This sequence comes from Drosophila burlai, assembly GCA_008042655.1. Lineage (NCBI taxonomy): Eukaryota > Metazoa > Arthropoda > Insecta > Diptera > Drosophilidae > Drosophila > Drosophila burlai. The sequence continues at coordinate 9,769 of VNJT01011222.1, read as the reverse complement.
AACCACACAAAAGCAACGGCCCTGTATAATGCACAAACTGCCAAGAGTATAGACACACCAAGACATACTGCACACTTCGGACGGTCTGCGTATTCTGTGGAGACTTCCACAACTTCGTAAACACCAAATGAAAAAATGTGGCAACTATGGAGGAAACCATACGGCAGAGGCTACAGAGGCTGTGCGGTCTACAAGGAGCTGAAGAGTCGCATGCGACGAGCGACAGCTACGCACCAACAACATATGTACGCAAAATGTGTATTACAACTCAAAAAATACGCCAGACGTATTTTTCGCCAAGGCAGCCAGATCATCATTTGGGCAGCTAAATACAACCAAGGGAATCTCCTACGCCGAAGCACTAAGAATAGGCATGGAAAACCCACCCAAGCCTCACTCAGAAAATGCTCAGCAGGTTCCAGGGCAGCCGCAAAGCAAATTGGAATCTATGATGTTCACCATGCAGCAAAGTATGATGGAACTTATGTCATTTATAAGAACAACCATGCAAACCCTTGTTCAGAACCAGAACATGGTGATTCAGTTGCTTGTAGCACAACAGTCCAAATAATAAATGACTAACCTACGTATATCCATGTGGAATGCGAACGGCATTTCACGGCATAAACTTGAAATAACTCAATTCCTAAACGTAAATCACATCGACGCCATGCTGCTGGTTGAAACTAACTAAATATAACTTCCATATAAGAGGTTATACCTTCTACAGCACAGATCATCCGGAGGGCAAGGCCCACGGCGGAACCGGCATTTTAATCAGAGAACGCATCAAACACCACTTTCACCACAGGTTTGCAACAAATTACTTGCAAGCCACGACCATAGAAGTGCACTCAGGTAACTTCACCCTTTGCATTGCCGCTGTCTACTGCCCACCTCGCTTTACTATCTCTGAAGGTCAATTCATGGACTTTTACAACACTCTGGGGGATCGCTTCATAGCTGCAGGAGACTACAACGCCAAACACACGCACTGGGGATCACGCCTCGTGACATCCAAGGGAAGGCAACTGTATAATGAACCTATAAAAGTATGCAATAAACTGGACTGCGTTTCTCCTGGCAGCCCCACATATTAGCCTGCAGACCCAAGAAAGATCCCAGATCTAATTGACTTCGTGATGACAAAAACATCCCACGCAATCTAATAAGCGCCTGACAACTCGCCTTTGTTGATAACCCTTCTTCAAAGCCCAGAAATTACGGACCACCCCTTCAGGGTAACGTCGCACAACACTAACTGGATGAAATACAGAAAGTATGTGAGCTCCCACATTGTGCTAACTCCTCAACTAAACATCGAAGCGGACATCGACTGCTCTACCGCCGCCGTGGAAGAGGTACTCGTCACAGCAGTCAGGATCTCAACCCCTAAACGGAAGGATGGGGAATTTAAGAAGTTCTAAACCAACCGGTAAATTGAAGAGCTGGTTCTGGAAAAGAGGTGTCTGCGACGAGAGTGGCAAACCACCAGATCGCCATGCGCAATGCAACGTCTTACAGAAGCCACCCGCAATCTAAACCGGGCTCTGAAGCAAGAAGCTGAAAATGAACAACTTAAATATATTGAAAAACTCTCGCCAACTAGTACAAAACATGCCCTGTGGAGGGCTCACCCAAATCTAAGGTCTCAAATTGAAACTGTCACCCCTATAAGGAATTCCTCAGGGTGCTGGGCCCGAAGCGACAAAAAAATAGCCGAATCATTTGCCTTTCATCTTAGAGGCGTCTTCCAGCCGAACCCCGCAGCAAGTGATTATGTTCTTCCGCAAATCAACCTCGAAACTGAATCCAAGCCAACTACATTTCGGCCGAACGAGATAATAAAAGTCATCAGGGAGCTAAAACCAAAAAACCAGGCGGTGACCTAATAACTTCCAAAATGATAATGGAACTTCTGTACTGTGCTATTAAGGTCATCTGTAAACTCTTCAATGTCAACTCTTCAAATCTCGGCTACTATCCAAGGAAGTGGAAAAAATCACTTATTATAATGATACCGAAGCCCGGAAAAGATCACACGATTCCTATCGAGCAAGTAAACCGAATAACATCAGAGATTCGCACAGCCTTCGAGCATAGGGAATATTGCAGTGCGATATTCCTCGATGTATCTCACGCATTCGACCGCGTCTGGCTCAAAGGTCACATGCATAAAATTAAAACACACTTGCCTGGGTATACTCATAAACTTCTTGAATACTACCTCCACAATAGAGCCTTCGCAGTGAGGTATAACACAACCATTTCCGACAGCTATACTATCGAAGCTGGAGTCCCACAAGGCAGCGCACTTGGGCCAACTCTATTCGTCCTTTACACAGCGGATATCCCCACAAGTGACCGACTAACAACATCCACCTTCCCTGAAGACACTGCGACCCTTAGCCGGTCCAGATGCTCAGTCCGTGCAACAACCCAACTCGCCAACCACCTCGTGTTAGTCGAGAAGTGGTTATCTGAATGGCGTATTAAAATAAACGAACAAAAGTGGAAACACATAACTTTTACTCTTAACTGACAAACTGGCCCCCCCGCTTTGCTTCCTGACCTTCCAGTCCTGCGCTCCTCTGCCAGTAGGTCAATTGGGATTGCTCCGGCTACTAACCAGTACACCTTCTTCTGAAACAGTGCAGAAGCAACTGGAGATACGCAGTGCGCAGCGTCGATATACCGACTTGCAATGTCGGCTGTAGCTCATATCGGCGAGGCATAGAGCATGGTGGAGGTCACCACTGTCGCAATAAGTCGTTTGCTGTACTGTATAGGGCCGCGCGTGTTGGCCATCATCCTCAAGATGGCGGCTGTGGCCTTGGACGCATTGCCCGGCGCGCACTCCAGGTGACTTTTGTAGTTCAGCCGGTGGTCGATCAGGACCGCAGGGCTAGACTCGATGATGGTCGAGCCGACCCGGAAGCTCACCTTCTCTACGGTCTTTCTGCTACTTATAAGCACTGCTTCCGTTTTGTGTTCGGCAAGCGAGAGCCCGTCGTCCGTAAGCCAGAAGATCAGATGGTCGATGGCAACACTGCATTTTGCAGAAACGTCGGCCAGGTGCTTCTGCACTGTGACCAGTGCTATGTCGTCGGCGAAGCCAACCACGGAGCAGCCTTCAGATAGTATAAGTCTCAGTATTCCGTCGTACAATGGACCAGGGGAACACCCCCTGTAACCTGGTTTCCCTGGTTACCGGCGTCCGATTTGTAAAGCAAGACGCGGTCCCTGGCCGCGGCTCTTAGGTGAATAATGTACCCTGATGTACCGCCACGCTGGATTGCTTGCAGTACTAGGCTACAGTTTGCCGAGTTGAAGGTGTTTTATACGTCCAGGGTGCACACCAGGCAGTACTTCTTGGAGCCGCCCTGCCATCTTTCTCCATCTTTCTCGCCGCCAATTCCGTCACCTCTCGTATCGCGTCGAGTTGCGTATACCATCCGGTTCAGGAACCTTAGATGCTTTGCAGCTGGCCAACGCGCTCAGGACTTCCTCCTCGCAGGTGGGCATCGCTTCGCCAGCAATCACGCTCGGAAGCCTTAGTGGCGGCTGAGCTGGGAAAAGTGTGGAGTCTATTGCTCCCAGAAGGCCACCTTGAGGGCTTTTTTCCTCGCCCTGTAGAGGGACTCGTGCAGCTCTTGTGTTGAGCGTGCCCTGCTTCGCTGGCATCTCCTAGCGGCGAGAAAGTTGCTTCTGGCTGTAGCTATTAGAGGTGCCGAAACATCGACGCTAACATCGATGTATCGATGTTTTTGAAAATTTCCGAAACATCAATGTTTTCAATCGACTATCGATGTTTTTGGTTCGTCACTATTTCAAGAACAAGAAGAAGAGGTACAACGCTAAAGGTATGCAAATTAGAAGAATTTGTTTTAAATATTTTAATTACCACGCGTTCGGACTCCATTTTTTTTTGCTCCGGCAGCATCTTGAGGTGGCGAACGAGCCAGAAAAGTGCGACCCACTCATTTTTTGGAAGGTAAATTTTTTATTTTCCTATTATGAGCTATTTAAATGAATATTTTTAATTTTAAGAGAGTTCAAACAATAAGGCACCTTTCAAGGAACTGGCGTTGAAATACTTTTGTGTGCCTGCAACTTCGGTTGAATCGGAATGGGCTTTTAGCAAAGCGGGAGAAATCATTTCCGATCGCCGAACTCGCCTCAAATCCAATTTAGTGGACAAATTAATGTTTTGAACAAAAATTTGAAAATATCGACAACAAAGTGATTACATATACAATATGAACTCATTATATATAGACTGTTGAAACAGATCTCTTATATGTTCAATTTCCTATTACATTGTTTTTAAGTTTCCAATTACCAGTTATTATGATGCGTGTGAAAAGAATTTGTATTGTTGATTTGTTATTAAATCTATATATATAAAATGCTTTGTCCTCACTGACTGACTGACTAAATGACTGATTTATCACAGCCATGGCCAAACCATGGGTGTAGGGTGTGTACCCTGTACACCGTTTCCCGATTTGATAGGCGTGGCTGTAGGTGAAAAGTTCTGTGACCTCCCAGCAGCTGTTCCGGGTGAGCTCCGGGCTGGCGAAAGTCAGGTCAATGATTGACTCCCGGCCTGCCTTACTGTAGGTGCATATATTACCGTCGTTTAGTAGGCAGACATCCAGGATGGCCAGGGCATCAAGGATGATAGTACCTCGCTGGGTCGTACTCGTGCTCCCCCAGGCGGTGGACCACGCATTGAAATCACCTGACACCGGCGACCGTCCACGTGCATCTTGAGCTATCTCCTGCACTATATCCCTGAACTCATCAATGTGCATACTCAGGGCTAAGTAGCAACTGTATATGGTAGTCATTTCAGGGTCTGTACAGCCCTGTGTGTATGCCGGCTCCAAATCCTCCTTCCATCTTGGAGCAGTCGCAATACATATATTTAGGTGTTGAGCATAGTTCTGATCTGTTCTTCAGTCGTCAGTTTCCATGAATGCTGTTGTTTTTACGTCCAGAACGTGCCCACGTTCTGGTTATCATGTAGTCAGATATACTGCTCATGTCTCGACCAATTGAACTATGCCCCAATCCCTGTAGGGACATATTCCCTGATGCAGATAGGCGCTGTGCCGCCTTTCCTACAGTCAGTTGACCACCATCTAGTGAATCGATTCCGATTATGGTTTCGGGTGCTTTTGTTGGAGTTGATCTCAGCGCCCCTGTTATGCAGAGCAGTGTATGCCGCTGAGTTTTCTCCCTAATCTTGTTTTATGTTTTCTTTTTCATAGCTTGCCACCACGCTAAGACTCCATACAGCAGAGTCGGACGCACCACCGATATATGTATAGACCCAGTGCATTAGGGCGGGTGACAGGCCCCATGTGCTGCTAAGCATCTTCTTGGATGCATATAGCGCTATGGTGGCCTTCTTTACCCTCTCTAGTACATTGGGCTTCCATGCCAACTTGCTGTCTTATACAAATCCGAGGTACTTGACTTGTGTCTTCGGGGTTACCCTGGTTGAGTTAATTTTCGGGGGGACCCACAGCGGCACCTTGTATCTCTTGGTGAAGAGAATGGGGTTTGTCTTGTGTGCGTTGATACTGAGTCCTACCTTCTTCGCCCACTGACATATTTCCCTGAGTGTTGATTCCATGATCGAGCTGAGGGTCGATGGACAGACTCCCGTGATAATTATGCTTATGTCGTCAGCATAGGCTGTTATCTTTGGAGTCTTCCTTTCGAATCTCTTAATCAGGTCGTCTACCACCAGATTCCACAGGAAAGGCGATAGGACCCCGCCTTGTGGCGTGCCCCTGTGAGCTCCCTTCATAGAGGCGGTGCCCCAATCGGATTGTACCCGCCTACGGCTTAGAAGATTTCTTATCCACATGCTGATGGCTGGGTGCGTGTTGGCCGCTTCTAGGCCGGTCCATTATAGCGTCTGTGGTCACGTTGTTGAATGCTCCGGATATATCCACAAACACTCCAAGAGCATATTCTTTGTTGAGCAGGGCTCTCTCAATGGTGGCTACTAATGAGTGTAGTGCCGTTTCCACTGATTTCCCTTTTGTGTAAGCGTGCTGGTTGGATGACAGAAGTCTTCCCACATCGTTTCTGATGTATATGTCCAGCAACTTTTCTAGCGTCTTAAGTAAGAATGATGTGAGGCTAATCGGCCTGCAATCCTTGGGGCTCACGTGACTGCACTTCACTGCTTTTGCCAGGAAGACAATCCGAGAAGTCCTCCATTGGATAGGGACATAGCACGTGCTTAGGCAGGCTGCGAATATAGCGTAGAGCCATGGGGTAATCACTTCTTTGGTCACCTGTAGCATGGCTGGAAATATTCCATCTAGTCCAGGTGCTTTTATTCCCGCAAAGGAATCTATAGTTCATTGGATTCTTTTGGAAGATATTAGATTTGTTGGGAGATTCTCTTCTCCAAGTGCGAGGTCCTGGTGCTCGTTGGCATCGGGTTTCTCAGTGCATCCTGGGAAGTGAGCATGCATTTGTGCTTTTAGGGCCTTCTCGCTGCCTTCAGTCCACTGTCCGTCGTTAAAAATAGCACAGCAAATAGTATTATTTTATTATCATAGTTTAAAAAATAATGATTTTAATGATTAATAATAAGAACATAGTAATAGTTATTAATTTTATGATACTGCATCGTCAAGTTAGGTGTCCAAAATGTTCCCTACAGAAGCTTCCTCGCTACTTAGGAATGTTTGCATTGTACCAATCTGCCGAGCCCATTTATGTGGAACGTTGCACACTGGTTCCTGTTGTATGGGGAGGGCGGCCAAAAATACTTCTAGTTGAGGTAGAGGCTTGAAACTTACCACAACAATTTTTTAAACTTATAGTAAGATCATAAAAATCATAAAAATCAAGCGGATCGGACCACTATATCATATAGATGTCATATGAACGATCGGTTGTGATAACAAAAATAGACCAAAATAAAAAAAATTTGTAGATTTTCTGTTTAAAACATTAATTTTATAATTATGAGACTAAAATTAAAATGTTGTGGGAATTTTTCGTGGTACATTCTCAGTACGCCCACATACAGTAAGTAATTTGGTGTAATTTAATAATGTAATTCAACTATTATATGAAAATAACAAAAATAACAATAGTCGTGTAAAGACACAGAGATAAGAGCCGCCCTTTAATACCAAATTAGAAAAATAAATATTAAATATAATTTTAACTCAATAAGAACACCAAACAAGAAAGACGAAAACACAGACAAAGCACAACAAGACAAAGCAGCCGCTTCGCAGGGAAAATTTAGCTTAAAAAAAAATACGGCATTTTTGTTTTATAGAATATGCACACATCTGCAAATATCTGCACCTAAAATAGACTTTCTTATTACCTTAAGACACTAACAAATACACTGAAAAAAATCAGAATGGGGGAATCGCGGGGGAACACAACTAAAACTTTAAGTAAACATAAAAAAGACGCACACAAAATGTACAAAAACAGGGTAAACTAAAACAATAATTTTAAAGCAACTACAACACAAATTATTATTTTTCAATTTAAGAACATAAAGTAAATACCTTCAACTTTAAAATCCATTTTAAATAACACAAATTCATAAACTGTTCTTAGCGACAGAACTGATTGAAGTGGGCTTTAGCTGTGAGAATTTTTCAATGCGTGCAGCTGAGCTGTCAATGTTCACACATTCAATGATTTTTTTATAGGGTTCTGTTAGATTTCCAGAAAAAAACGGGTTGCCATTAAAAAGTTTGGACGTTTTAGAGCCGGTTTGTGTACTTTTTGTAATTTTATTATTGCAGGCATTTTTTTGTATTTTGGCCTATGGAGGGAACCACTGTGCGTTGTAATCAACGTTTTTTCAGCATTTTCCAGCTTGGTGCATTCCGTATCTGAAATTATTATTTATGAATATCGACCATATTTTGTAACATTTAACGTTGCCGTTTAGAGAGAGAGCGGGTGTTGTTTAGCATCCGCAGAGTACGCGCTGGCATTTCCGGCTGTATGGGTGAGAGTTTAGTTTCTGCTTAGCTATGCTCTCCGGCGATAACAATAATTATTTAAACAATCTTCGCGTACGAATCAAATTGGGGAACAAAAAGGGGGCAGATTTCGACACTACTATTTTCATCAGCATAATAAAGCAGTTGGCTATAAGGAAACGCAGAAAAAACGGACGACCGGAACCTTTATACTGTTTACGCATAACTGCGAAAAACGCCCACCCTTCCTAGATCTCTGCTTCGACCGAAAGTATACAGAAATCCCTCAAAAGGTTACCCTTGATTGGGCCACGGCATTCCGACACTTCTGGATTCAAACCCTTAACTCAATTATCTCATCTTCAGTTTTACTTAATTTATTATACAAATCAAAATTATTTCAGTTTTTTTCAGATTCATTTCAGACTTCGTTGTGGGTAATCAGATGATAATATAAACAATAATAATTCAGAGTAAAGATTTATCCTATTTAAGTTTTAGTATAAAATTATAAAATGCGATATATTAGTTAGAGTGAAGAGAGTAAAGTACTAACATAAGCGAGTGCAGGCGGCTCATAATTATAATTGTAGAATAAGATAATGGCAAATATTACGATAAATTGAAAACATAAACAATGAAGCTTTGCCTGCACTAAAGAGCTTCCATTTCTTTAAGCTTTTAATTTCTAAAGGGTCATAATCTTTTATTCAAATAAATTAGACGAGCACTCGCTCAGATCTACGCATGATTATATATTGGATTGTAATGACTCACTCGGCTGCAAATCCCACGTCGAAAGATCTTTCGCTGAGGACTGCAAGCGGCGTTTAGGTTTCCTGTAAAACAACCTGGAATCAGATAATCAGAAGAATGGAAGCTTTTGCCTAGGCTAGCACCTGCATACGTGCCGTTTTTAGTTTTGTTTTGGTTATGCTACTTCGCACTGGCATGGCCTTCCTTAACTCTTCTACACTTTAAGAATTGATCTCGCAAATCTAATATAACTTCAATATAATAGTGTAATTTAAATTAACAGTAGAAAATAATTATACTAGGATTAAGGTTCAGGTTCCAAAATCCACTTTAGAGTCAAGAGCTCCTAGAGAATTTTCTTCATTTTATAATTCATACTTTTTCTTAGTTCTCGGAAGCACGTGCACAGGAAAAATTAAAATAAGACTAGCGAAAATTATAAAAAGTATTACGGCATTTTTAGGTTATCATTTTTGGCCGTCTATTAATTTCGCCTCATTTAACTTTCCCCTTTTTTAATTCTTTGTTCTCGAAAATTTACAAATTCTGCATTTGGGTATTTACACGGCAGAGACTATGTCGAAATTTTTCTCGGTGCACTATGGCTGCATTTGGGTGGTTACACTGCTTAGGTTATGTTGAAATTATTTTTAGTATATAGCTTGTTTTTGGGTCTATTTCCCTGAATCACAAAATATGCACTCTTAGGCTGCCGATACACAGAACAAAAAAAAATAGGTTGCTGCTACTGTTGCGGCTGCCGATGCCGCTGAAGGTTCCGCCGCTGGAACCGCTGCTGCTGATGAGGCTGCTGCTGATGGTACTGCTTCTGGATCTGCTGCTGCTGGTGGAGCTGGCCGATAGGGCTGCTGCTGTTGGAGCTGGCCGATAGGACCGCTGCTGATGGAGCAGGCGATGAGCTGAGGCTGCTGCTGGTGGAGCGGCCGAGAGGGCTTCTGCTCTTGGAGCTGCCGGTGGGGCTGCTGATGCTGCGCCGAGCTGAGGCTGCTGCCGTTGGAGCGAGC
>VNJT01011218.1:0-18733 GCA_008042655.1 Drosophila burlai | reverse complement strand
CGCCCACTGTACGTTTCAGTGTCCGTTAGTAATACTTTTTCGGACCTTTTACGAGGGACGCCACAGTTTCAATTTTTGTCCGCTTTAGTGTCCATTTTTGAGCATTCAACGAACCTATTGCGGAAACTCCGATTCTACGTCCGTTTTTTAATATCTTTATCGGACATTTTTCGGATCCATCCGCATTGTATCCGCTCTTTGTCTTTGTTATTTCAAATAGACACAATCTAAAATCCTATAAAAGGTGAACCAAAAGAATAATACAAATAATTTAAACGCACAATATTTCTCTTATGTTTAAAATTAATATTTGTTCATTTCACGTAATTTATTTAATTGCTTATATATTTTTTTAAATGAACGAAAGAATAACAAAGAGCTGGATCACAGCCTATTTTGACCAGGTACCAACAACAAAATATACATAAATACCCTGCAGTACCTGTCATCAACGGGGGGTGTGTCGATGAAAAACTGATGACAAGCCATACAAAGGTTGATTAATTTTTGTATGGGATGACCCTCTTGTCATCAACCCAAATTCATCAACGTTTAATCACTTTTTCATTAACATTTTATACCAAAAATTCATCAAAATGTATACCTAAAATTCATCAGTTTTTCATCAACATTTCATCAACGATTTGTAATTCATTTTTATTCCTCTATATCCTTATTTCATAACATTATATAATAACTAATAACTAAAAAAATAATATATAATTCTAAATAAATCTACCTTAATCTACCATAAATCTTCTTCTAAATTAGCTTCCTTTTTTCCGTTCTTCCTCCTTTTTTGGACTGCAAGGTCAGCCTGACCAATGGCATCTACAAAAAATAAACAGTAAATAAATATAAAAGAAAAAAGTCATCAACTTTTCATCAACATTTTGTAATCAATCTGTTATCAACCTTTTTGTGTGAAGAGAGAAAAATGAGAGCGCGAGAGAGCCTGGTTTGACACGAAGGTCGAAAGAGCGCGTCGGCTCGGTTGAAGTCTCCGTTGGCTGTTGATGAATCGTTGATTACAGAGGCCTATAGATGACAAGTGGTACTGCAGGGTACATAAAGCCTTCAAAAGTGTTTAGTAATTTGTATAAACACGTTTATTGCGTCTACCATTTTTAATCTTTTTGGCATGGAATCGACCAACTCTACCATATAGTTACTTTTGTGCATATTTTTGCCCACTCCTTGCCCAATGCTTTTTTTATGTCAGTTTAGTTATATTTTCCATTTTCGTACGTTTGTGTCCAAAATTTAAGACAAACTTTATGTCAGGAAACTGCTGGAGATAGCATGATGTGCTGTCAACTCCTTTAAAGCCAGGTTTGTACTATGCACCAAATTTTTATTACAAATCTAGAGGTATTGAATATAGTCAATTGTAATTTCAATAACCTCGAGGTTTACAACACCTACTGCCGACATACCATTACATTTCCTCCGCTTTGCTTAACTGTAGCTTTCGAGTTCGTCCTGTGCAACTTGGTATTCGGCTTTCGCCACACGTAGGATGCCGCCTGAGCCAAAAATATAAAAATTTTGACTCTTCTGAAAATATAACGGTGTTTTTTAGATGGAAAAATCCCTTCGTAAGTGCTGTTTTGCAAAAGCTTTGCGGCTCCTTATGTTTTTTGCACTAGTAAATAGCTTTCGAGATATTTGTCCACTAAAGTCACGCTCCTCATTGGCAATTTTAGGTGTCGATAATTTAGGATTTTCCCGAATTTTCCGGAAAGATTTTATTTGGCGTCGTGCTTGCGTTATTCTGTATATTCTCCCGGAAGAATCGGTATGTTATGCTCTGGACAGTGCAATCACTTAGACCAACCATTTCTACAATTTTCCATCGCGAATTGGACCACTGGAAACAGTTTGTGGTCTGTTTTTATACCCTTGAAGGGTATTATAATTTTAGTCAGAAGTTTGCAACGCAGTGAAGGAGACATTTCCGACCAATAAAGTATATATATTCTTGATTTAGCATCAACAGACGAGTCGAAATGAAATTTTGTTTTCACTACCTACTATATAAGTCGGAACGGGCGGAATCGGACAACTAAATCATATAGATGCCATAAGAACAATCGGAAAATTTTTAGGAAAAAAATTATAACTGCCTTTTTTCAACATGCAATATGGAATACGAGGCGGTGCCAAATTATTTGCCTGCATGCGTACTAAGTGGGTTAGAATTCAAGTTTTTATTTTATTATGTTAAAATTGTTTCAATTTGCGCAAAGGACTATAAAGGGTTCATTCAAAAGACGTTCTTCAGTGGTGCAACACTAGGGGAATATAGGATCTAGTATTTTCTACTAGGTACGTGAAAATTAAGATGGCCCTACAAGTCGGCACTTACCACGTCACCGTGGATAAGGGTATAAATGTAATGCCAAGCATGGTTCTACGGTTAGCTAAAGAAGGTAAGTTAATTAGGAGAAGTCTACTAGAGTACGAGGGTAACCTCTGGTTTGGATCCCAGTTCAAACCGCGTAAAGCGAAAAGCAAATAGTTCTTCTGAACTGAGGGCTCCGGACGCAAGATCCATATTCTAAGATAGGACGAAATAAAGAAATATATAGGAATTTTGCAACATAAGGATCATTAAATTCTTTCGACCACCGTTTAATGAAACCAAGCACACCTCTGGCTTTATTCACCATGCATGAAATATGATCAATGAAGTCAAGTTCAGGATCCAGGCGGACACCCAAATCATCAACTATAGCAATTCTTTCCAAAAAAAGTTCAGCGTGTTAGTGGCAAGCGACACGAACTTATATTAAGAGCCGTTTAAGTTTAATAGGTTTATGCGGCAGCATGTATGGAAATTATTACTGTTTGTAAATAAGATTGGAAAGAAGCGTTCTTATATTGCATGCAAAGTTTGAAGTCTTCCGCGTACATAAGTTCCCTGCAGTTAGTCAGGACTTTGCGCAGGTGGTTTATAAATAATGTAAACAACAAGGGAGCCAAATGGCAAGAACAAACCCCTGAAAACCCCTGCGCAATTATCTACAAAGTGGTTTATTACTTGTATACATAGCTCCTATAGTTCATTTTTAATCGTGTACGCCAGTTTGAAAAACATGTCTAAAAATAAAAGAACGCTTGAGCGTTAGGTATAGGTATCTGGGAGTATACCACGCGTGTCGAGTATACCACGAGTATACCACGCGTGGGTTTCAATAAAGATGGAAGCTGTCATGTAGCATTGCCTTAAAAATTAGGATTATCGTGCTGTGGAAAATTCTTGCACATAAGATCCTTTCCCAAATCTGGGTATCATATGGACACTGCGGTGGTGTAGTTGGAGATAAGATTAGAATATGGGCAATTCTCTGGTGTCGCACGTGATAAAAAACATGTGCCAAGACTCTATTTTAATTTTACAAAATTTGAAACTTATTGCTCTTGGTTAGCACTATAATTGGTGTTAAGGTCAATCTCGAACAATTGTTCGTTTTCAAGATAATTACAAAAATGTTACGAGTTCGCACGTGACACAGACGGAAGTAAAGTAAAGTACGATATCTCAGCGAAAAAAAGAGATCTTTCATCAAACTCAACAGCATTTGAAAGGGCAAGGGATATACTTTAAGATGGTGTTTTTAGTATTTTCAGTAAAAGAACAAATTCGATGCTACATAACTTCAAATATAGGCAAAAAACGCTGTTTTTGCACTTTTAGGCTAGGATATCTCGGAAACCAGAGCCAATTCGGAAATTTCGACCTCGGATTAATTAAAAATTGCGAGTTGCGCGAGTTTGCATTCTAATATTTCGAAATTTGTTTTACAGTATGAGAAAGGCTTTCAAATTTGATCCATTGTTTAAAATATCAACTCATCGAATGAAGGCCTTTTATTTGATCCTTTCAAAATTCGTTCAGATAAATTAAGATCCATATAAGAAGATAAACCGGAAATCCCATTAGATTGAATTTCCGAACCAGTAGAGAGTTAAATGCTTTACTGAAGTCAGTCTGAAAGTTTTTATTGAAGCCCTTTATTATAAAGAAAGATCTACACAGGTGCTGCAAATGTGGGGTAATATTTTCGAAAAGTGTTGGAATGGCCGACAACTTAGAGATTTTTCTATAGTTGTTGCCATCTGATTTGCTACCTGTTTTGTGAAGAGGAATAACAAATGATTAATTCCAAATAAGGGGAAACAACTAAAGAGGGGGATTGTGCAGGGCATCGGCACAATACACACAGAGCCAGGTATTCCAGCGGGACCTGGCGAATAAACAGGCTTGACACGGTGATGATCTATAAGAATAGAGTTTATGTTTATTAAACTAGATTTGAGCAAGATATAGATAGGCAATTGTCTGGTCATTATTCGGTGTATTTTCAAAAGAAATCGAGGAACGATTTACGATTAGTTTTAATAAAATATAAAACAGTTTTGGGTCCTGAGAGATCTTGGCCCTGCAACGACACCAATAAATTTTGTAAATACGAGCACGGTAAATCTTAACCGATAAATAAAAGGAAAAAGCAGAGTCAGAACCGGTTTATTTATTTTATTATTTTAGTATATTCCGAGATTTGTTGTTTATTTTGCTTATTTGAGGATGACGGATAGTATAACGGAATACATTCAGTAATAAATTAATTCATGGCACTGTAAAAAATATTCACGGCTTCATCCATGTCAGTGCACATGTATAAATCGGACCAATTAAAATCTGATATAAAGTTATTCAGCCGTTCGAAGTCCGTCTTCAGAAAACACAGAACTTTTTAGGCTGTACAGTCAGATATATTCTGTAAGTCAATCCCAATGTCGAGAGTCATAACGAAAGTAGGATAAATGGGATCATCAGGTAGCGTCAGCGGCGCCACCCTGGCTAAAACTGAATCTCGCCGGATCTGAGACAAAACAGTACAATTATTTGAGCAGTAGAATTATTTGAGCACCAAATAGCCCCTGGGATATTAAAATCACCAAAAACTACTAAATGATCCATATCCGAAAGTCAATTGAAAACCATCTGGTTCCAATAAATAGGAAGTTCCGACAAAGGGGGAATGTAGGAACAAGGACTGATAGCTTCACACAAAGGAATTCAACATCGTTGCACTCCTCAAAGGTTATTAATTCTGACGCGAGACTGGAGTCAATCGCTATGAGGACACCACCCCCACGTCTGATAGGTCGATCCAGCCGATATATCGTGAACACAGCTCGGAGAACTTCGGAGCTCAGAATCTCCGGCTTTGACCAGGTTTCTGTGAACACAATAACCTAAGATGCAAACGAGAGACCATCAGAATACAATTTGGGAGGAGGCTTACTACGTAAGCCTTCTGCACTCTGTTGGAGATAGAGAGGGAATTTATTAGTTTTTTTGCAGCGGATGTCGTAGAGTGCGCAGTCGTCCGGTCGGGCCTGGGAAGACTTATTCCTACAGGCCGCCGTTTCTTTTTCTTAGCTTCGAACTCTTTGACGACATCATATTCAGGCCAGAATTTGGTAGAGCATATTGTTTCAAAGAGCTCATTAGGGACATTTATTTTAAAATATAAAATATCCCTAGCATATGAAAAATTTGAATTTTTCCACCTTTATTTTATTTTTTCGGCTCTAGTTTTGCCTTGGATAAAGGCGATGACATCATCAGATGTCTGAGCAGGGGAAAGCCGCGAAACAAATGTATGTTTCGTAGGTGGTATTGTTTTGAGGGTTTTCGGCGATGCAGATTGCTTATCGGCCGGTAGTCCGGGCCTGATACACTGTGCAGAAAAATGAACGGGTCTTTGAGGGGTCAATATTTGAGACCCCTCCAAGGAGACCAAACGGATATCACCGGGGGCATGGTCACTTCGCAACACATTCGGATACCGAATCTTTCTTACGACTCCATCTTAGAACCCTTTGATTTGATCCTGAGGTCCGTTCACTTGGAAGAGAGTGCATAGTTGCATAGGACAATTGAAATGTATGGGAAATGTTTGTTCATAATAGTAATCAAGAATCTCCTAGTATGATATTATTTGGTGTTATTCAAGAAGGACCTATAGTTGATGAATTATCAGAATATATTGGGAGCAAGTTTAATTTAGAGAAGAAAAGCCTAGTAGTAACTCACTACCCGTTCAGATGCTAATAGAGATACAACATAAGAATGAGCAATATTATGCGAAAAAACATAAAGCCCCGTTGCAATATAAAGTTTAAGATTTCTTATACGTAATATTGATACAACACCTGAAGTTAATAAAAAATGACCACCTAAATATCGCGGCCCTTAAATAAAGTATTTGAAAATGACCGTTAAGAAATTGTTGATGTCGATGATTTGATTGTGAACTAACACAATTACAAAGAACATCTTCCGATGCGACGTCTGGGGCAAGCCGCGTAACAAAAATTATATTCAATTGTGGAGCAGTTGTGAGGGTCTTTGGTAACGCTGTGTTAGCAACAGCCGGTAGTCCAGAGCTTATTTCAGACTGGGCAGTCAACAGAGTCAAAGTTTGGTACACCGGAGCGGACACAAGGGGAATAACTGGCGGACCAGTTGCCGTCCCCACCCCTAAACATTAGGTTACCGAATCTATTATTGTTCCCGATCTCAAAACCATTGGCCTTGGTATTTGGGTTGGGGGTGGTCCCTATGATCGGTTGCTGGGATTCACACAATTGCTGCCGACGAGCAACAGATTTTTTGCGCTTTGACGACTCGCTTAATAGCTATTTTTGGAATTTTTGTAGGTAAAAAAAATGGGTTTATTGAAATTCTGTAAAAACTATTTTTTAATATCAATATTGAACTACAAAAAAACAATATTTCAAGTATTTCTAACAAAAAATGGTGACTGCGCAGCAGTTCTTCGCTGATTCCATATTATAGTAGCAGGAGAAGTTCGTAGCAATTTTTTTAAATCATTAAAAAACGAAATTCAAAATTTGACAAACAAATTCATCAGAAATTTGCTTATAAAAATATATTCACTTTTTCAAACCACTACGTACTTCTCTGGAGACAGCAATTTCAAACGTGTTTGAAGTTTTTAGTGGCTGTAAAATCGTGAGAGGTCTTGCGGCAGAACTCGAAAATCAGGCATGTTAACATTTTTCCCGGACTTTGTCTTTTAGTATATTATTTTTAAGACCCTAAATGAGGTTTTGCGGCAGAACTCGAAAATCAGGCATGTTAACATTTTTCCCGGACTTTGTCTTTTAGTATATTATTTTTAAGACCCTAAATGACCTTTTGCAATAAAAATTTTTTTTCGATTTTTTTTTTTAAATTCTACAGTTGCTTTGCGATAGACCATGAGCTCACTAAATCCATTTCTGGTCTGGCTCATGAAGGATTTCATTTCCTTCGCAACCCCTCGACAGGACTGGCAACAAAATTGTAATTCCATATAACTGGAATACACACCTAGCGTGTATAACCATACCATTATTATTATAAATCAAGGTCAAGATGTCAGGTAGGCCAGGTCAGGTAAACTGTGTATAAAAATAAAATGCTAAATAAAACTAATTATCGATAAGAACGATTGTATAGCATTCAGAAAAAATCGATATATCGAATGTAAAGATAATCGAATAAGAAGAAGTCTTACTTTGATAGAGGACAACAATTGACAACCAAGGTGAATAAAAAGAATAAATATTAGTAAACAAAAAAGGAAGCTAACTTCGGCACACCAAAGTTTTTATACCCCTTGGATCATTATAATTTAATCGAATTCCGTTTCTATGGCAGCTATATGACATAATAGTCCGATCTTGATCAAATTGAAACCGTAATTCTAAAATAATACAAAATGGTCAAATGGTCAAATTATATGAAAATATATCTATATATATAAAATTCTGTATCGTCGTGTTGGACAGAAAACTCCTCCGAAACAGCTGGACCGATTCTAATGAAATTATATGCAGATTCAGTAGGTCTGAGAATAGGCTAACGTCTATTTTTTGCACCGCTAAGTGATAAGGGTAGTCCGCAATACAGCTTTAGTCGTTGCCTGCCGACTGTCAGATTAGAAATTTTGAATCTATGGATGTGGTAGCCACGAAATTTACGTCAAGGTTTGTGTTTTTAAATACCCAAATAATATTTTTGTGGCAGTGCTGTAATGCTACTGAACTATTTTTCTTGGTTTTTGGAATGGAAGGTTTCTGTTGCACACCTGCGTGTTTTTTTTAAAGGTAGCTAATTTGAGCCGAAGCTCAAGTAATTCTAGATTATTACGAAGCAGAAGAGACGAAAGAACAGAGAAACAGATACAGCAAATTCATACTGATGAGCGTGTGAGAATTAGGCAATTGCGTCACGAACAAGCAGAAGATACACGAGCGGAACGTAATGAAGAAGACTAGAACATCGACAATCACGCAGGTTTACAGTCGAAAGACGCAGAACAAATGACCAACACAGCCTGCAGGTATATTGAGCAATTACATTGGATTCATTCGTGTGTCTTGCATTCCGGTATGAGCATGATATTGAATATTCTTTTCATTCCAAAATTAATAAATGGTGCAATAGACAAGGAATGCCCGCATTGTCATGCTCTGAAGAATCTAAGAAATAACATAGTACATTGAATTATCTGTGTATTATTATCACTCTAGAACAACATATATAAAACAACAATTAGGGGCGAGTCAAAGGTCGCCTGGCCCGCTTGTAAATATATATATTTATGAAATTGGCAAAGTTATAAGTTTTTTCGTCAACATTTTCTGATTCTTCCTAGTATACACGATTGTCAAATATTTTGCTCTCTTATGTTGGTACTGAAGCGGCTCTACTCTCCCTTCCTTCGGTCATCATATCGTTTAAAATTCCTTTGATGACCCCTTCTTGACTACCTAAATCTTCCCCAGGGAAGAGCTTAAGGGGGGGGTCTGGTTTTGAGGGTTAAAAAAAAGTGATTTTTATATAGGCGAGTTTTACCAGGGTCTTACCGCTACGAAAAACTTTAAACGCGTTTTTCTCAGTTCGAGGTTTTTTGAGTCGGTGCACACCGTATCTCAAAATCTATTCAACCGATCGTTCTCAAATTTTTTACAGTATTTCCTTACATAATTCATGAGGTATTGACGTCGAGTTTTTTTTGTTTTTGTTTTTAGTTTTTTTATTATTAACAACAATAGTCATGAATTTTGGCCAAAAATGTGGTATTTTCACTTTCAAGTCTTGTAAAAAATTCAAAAAATTAAAAAAAATTAAAAACTCGACGTCAATACCTAGAGGGACATTTAAATTGATGGAAAAACTGTGGTTGTTTCATTTCAGATGATCCAGTTCTGAGGTATGGTGTGCACCGCAAAAGCTTTTTTTTTTTTTGACGCCTGCGAAGAATTGCTGCCATTCTGTCAATTTTTAATATTTTTCAACCAATATTTCACAGAATATAGTTCAATGTATACTCTTTAACGTACAATAATCAGAAAAAAATTTACTTTCCCCGTACGCCCAAAAAAAAATTTGAAAAAACCTGTTATTTTCTGCCTTCAAACCCAGACCCCCCCCCCTTAAGGCAATTTAGAGACACGAAATTACCACATTTTAATTTTATTTCTATAACAAATACAAAATATTGTCTTAAATCTACATGTAGTTTAAGCATGTGGGGTTTAATAAAATAAGTAAACAATCTAAAATTCATTGGCGTGGAATACTAAAAACCATTTAAGGGGGTCCTCTACTTACGAATTTTCTAAAATTCAATTTTTTGTATTATTAAAATATAGTGGATATATACGCCATATAAAGGGTTTTGTGAAATTCTCATTTCTTCATGGGTAAACGAAGCCCGAAAGATAGCCACCTCTAACGTTTCGACCATTTTTCCTATCTTTAAACGCGTTTTCCCGAAAAGCACCATTTCTAAATTTTCTGGTATCACCTCTACCAGTAATTTTCATCGAATCGAACCAATTTTTTCCCCAATTCTTTATCAAACAATTCTCTATGCTTCTCCGAGTACTATTTTTTTAAAGGTGTACAAAAGTAATAAATAACAAGAAAGGACGCTAACTTCGGCATGCCGAAGTTTAAATACCCTTGCAGTAAGTAGAAGAAGAAGAAGAAGAAGAAAAATGTTCTGACTTACCGCTTTCTCGGATACTGACATAAGGTAAATGTTGCGACCGAAAAATGTTGCGAGCAAAAAATGTTGCGAACAAACTAAATGAATTGATATACATATTCCTGTGGCAGCTATATGATATAGTGGTCCGATTTGAATAAAATTAAAACCTAAATTCTGGAATAATACAAACTGGCCATGTATCAAATTATATGAAAATATATTGAAAATTGTCATAGTTCAAATTTTTTCCTCAAAAATGTCCGATCGTTCCTATGGCAGATATATGATATAGTCTTCCGATCAGGCCCGTTCCGACATATATAGTAGTGAGAGCATATAGAAGACTATCCGCAAAGTTTCACTCAGATAGCTTCAAAACTGAGGGAGTAGTTTGCGTAGGAACGGACGGACAGACAGACGGACATGGCTAGATCGACTCGGCTTTGATAAAGAATATATATACTTATAGGGTCGGAAATGTCTCCGTTGTAAACTTCTGATTAAATTATAATACCAAGGGTATAAAAATCATCTCATTATCTTGTACAGCTTTCTCACAATTAATTTCTGAAAATAGGCAAAATTTCGGCCTAGTAAGTTGAAGACCCCCTTAAATAAAAAATATACATACATATATCCTAAAAATTGGTAACACAATAAAAACAATTTGATAACTGAAGGGATCAAATGATTATAGTATATAGAATCATTAATAGATAACCCACTTCTTTTAGTGTGGAGCAAACGAAATAGATAGACGGCAAGAGAAACCTACAGATTGGATTTTATTATTTTCCGTTCGCAAATTCTCATGATTATTTGCCGCAAATATCGGCTTAGTTTTATAGAGCCTGAACTCTTTATACTCACTCTGTATGTTTCCTCCCGCGAAGAAAGCGCTTTCTCGCTTATATGTAATGGTGATGGCTGGCTGTGAGAATATTTTATTTATTCTAATTTCTTGACCCGAAAATCTTACCTCTTCTACACCTTATATATTTTTGTCCCCAATCATTATAACAAATAATATTCAAACTTTTCTCCGCTGCTTCTCTCGCCTTCTCTACCGATCTCTTCCCACCACCTAACAACATTCGACACCGCACAAAAAAATCTTCATTAAACATATAAAATAAACGACGAACGCCAATCCGGCCGACGCCTGGCCTTGATCTCGACTGCATGCACAACTCTCTGCTTCCGGGAGTGGGGGAAGTTCTCCCGGCTTCCTGGTCTCAGCTATTCAGTCGCGGTATTATTATAAGCCGCAATAAAAATTCTAACTGGACAACTGAACTGAGCTGGAAAAAAGGATTAGCGGAACCTTAAGACATAACGGGAGCTATTTAGGTAGATAGGTAATAGTGGTGGGCTCCTTTTTGGTCCACTCCCTCTGTTGTCCTGTTGTGGTCGTAGTTGCACTTTAGTATCATACTGTGCCGCTGAGAAAGCCTAGGATTGCTGAGACCTTCAGCTTTCCTATGAATTCTAGTGACTTCAACTGGTAGGCACCAAAGTTACGTATTCTGATGTGATTCAGGGCCGGACAGAAACAAAGCAGGTGCTCTGGCGCCTCTTGTTCCGTAATTTCTTTGCAGCTTCTACAGCTTGCGTTGTGTGGCAGTCCCATCTGCATTGCGTGCGTTCCGATCGCCCAATGGCCTGTTGCGACTGCTGTAAATCTTCTAATATCCCGCTTGCTGTTGGATAGCAGCTCTCTAGTTCGATTCTTGTCGTATATCGGCCAACATTTCTTTGATCTATTATGTTCGCTCTTACTTGACCATTCCTTGTTGTCTGTCTGCTTAAAATGGTCATGGATTCTTGTCTGGACCGAGTTTAACGAGATCGGTGTCAGTACGTTGATATCTTGTCCTTGCGAACCTGCTCGGGCTAGTTCGTCCGCTTTCTCGTTTCCTGGGATGTCGCAGGTTACTTGTACCTCGTTTCTCTCTGCAAGGCCTTAAAGGCCTTTTTGCATTCTGCCACCAGACGTGAATTTGTTCTCACGGCCGCTAGTGATTTTATAGCCGCTTGGCTATCAGAGTAAAACCATACTTTGGTATCGTTAAGTCCTCGCCGTATCGAAAGCTTGGCTGCTTCCGTTATGGTGAGTACCTCAGCCTGAAAGACCGTCGCTGAGTCTGAGAGAGTGAAGGATCCGCCTCGATCCCCCATTGCTCAGCGTAGATCCCAGCCCCCACGTCGCAGCTCATTCTGGAGCCGTCGGTGATACCTTCTCCGCCCCGGTTACTCTCTCCCTTCTCCAGTCTTCCCTTGTTGGAAATGTGGTTGTTTAGCCATTTCCGAAGTTCATCTCCGTAGTCATGTAGTCCATTTGTGCGTTTGCCTCTATCTTGATTCCTTCCAGTATCTTGCCGTGGCCTGCGCCGTATTCCCTCCAGCAGTTACTTGCTTTCAGTCCTACTGCGCTCTGCGCGGCCATGTCCTTTACGAACAGTTCTATCGGCATTATGTCCAGGATAGCATTTAGTGCTGCTGCGGGGCATGATCGCATAGCCCCGTCACGCCAGCACACGCTGCTCCCTGTATCCTCGTTGACTTTGAGATGTTATAAGCCCTAGTTAGCGCTGGCCACCATACTAGGGCTCCGTATGTAAAAATTGGCCGAATAACCGCCGTGTAAAGCCGAATATCTTTGGGAGTAGTCCCCATTTATCTCCGAACATTTTCCTGAAAAAGTAGAAAGCAATAATTGCCTTCCTCACTCTTTCAGCAATGTTTCCACGAGAGCTTCGGGTCTAGTATCACGCCGAGATACTTAGCCTGCTCTGATAGTTTTAGCTCTATGCCATCTATTCTTGGCATATTATATGCTGGTATCTTAGTCCTTCTAGTGAAGAGCATAAGTTCTGTTTTATTTAGGTTGATACCTAATCCACAGCTCTTTGCCCATATGTTTAAGCGACCCAGCACTCCTGTCATTATCTCACTTATAACGGCAGAGTAAGGTCCAGATACTAGCAGCACCACGTCATCTGCGTAGGCTACTGCTTTGACGCCACCCATATTGAGCTCTTTCAATATGTTATTCATGTTTATGAGCCAAAGTAGAGGCGATAGGACGCCGCCCTGAGGTGTGCCTCTCTTCACTGACCGTGTGAGGTGAGTGCCACTCAGTTCGGCAGTGATCGTCCTACTCGTTAGCATAACTCCGATCCATTCTCTGATGCCTCTATCAATGCCCATCGAGGTGAGGGAGCTCAGGATGGAGTCGGCGTTCACGTTATTGAACGCACCTTCGATGTCTAGGAAGGCGGCCATCGTGTATTGCTTGTATTGTAGTGTCTTCTCAACGTGACCCACAACTTCGTGTAGTGCTGTTTCTGTTGACCGACCTTTTCGGTACGCATGCTGCCATATGTAGGCTACTGCTTTGACGCCACCCAATATGTTATTCATGTTTATGAGCCAAAGTAGAGGCGATAAGACGCCGCCCTGAGGTGTGCCTCTCTTCACTGACCGTGTGAGGTAAGTGCCACTCAGTTCGGCAGTGATCGTCCTACTCATTAGCATAACTCCGATCCATTTTCTGATGCATCTCTCAACACCTATCGAGTGGAAAGAGCCCAGGATATTTTCAGTGTCCGCCCGTCTATTCTTTCTAGTTAAGCGCTCTCACGACGTGACCACTTCATGCAGTGCTGTTTCGGTCGATCGGTCTTTTCGGTTTGAATGTTGGGCATCTGACAGGTGATCTCCCTCCGCCTTGTCTCTTATATGTCTGTCCATTAGCCTTTCCATCGTCTTCAGGATGAAGGATGTTAGGCTGATGGTATATAATCCTTTGCTAGGATGAGACCTCTCCTGCCAGGCTTTGGTATACATATCACTTTAGCCTTCCTTCATAGGAGCGGTATGTGATTCAGGTTCATGCTTGTTTCATAGATGGCTTTAAGCCACCTGCTGATGCTTTCCATTACTGCCTGTAGCATCGCCGGAATAATACCTTTGGGGCCCGTGCTTTTATATTTGTCGAAGGAGTCTATCGCCCATTGTAATTCCTTAATGGTGATAATGTCTCCAGTTGACGTATGTGTTTGTTCGGTTCTTGGTCTCCCGGGGTCCCAGTTTACACGCAAGTAAGTGCGTGTCTACCAGGGATGGGCTTGTGTGCCTGTTAGAAAGGATCTTAACTAGCCTTGCCGTATCCTTTATGTCTTCTAAACCTTCGCAGTAGGTTAGGTTAGGTTAGGGCGGTGATAGCCGGCTCAGAGAGCCGGGCCATCCACTTGAGCCTGAGAAAGGCTCTTTGTGATGCCGCATAGGCTTAGGTCCCCGTCCGATGCAGGTACTCATTATGGTGCACCGACAGCCTGGACGCATGTGTTCCAAATAGCCAGTGACCAGTAAGAGCCCTAACGGCGAGGGCGCAGCTTTCCCTGCTTAATGACAATAGCTCCTTTGAGCGTTTCGCTGAACGGCTTGGCCAGATCATCTTAGCGTGGCGGCAGGTGATGAGGTTTTCCCATTTCCTGTCCGCGAGGAGGTGGAAGTACTCCCTACAGAGTAGTCTGCGAGTGGCCAAGGGTATGTCAACTGACTCCCTCTCCGGCTGAAGAGGGGAGGTTGTACCCTGCCGGGCCAGCTCAGCGGCAGCGCAGTTGCCCTCGATGTCCCTATGTCCTGGGACCCAGATGAGGTGGAGGTCGTACTGCTCCGCCATCTCGTGAAGAGATTTGCGGCAGTCGTTAATGGTCTTCGAGTTGGAAGAAATAGATTCCAGTGACTTCAGGGCAGCCTGACTGTCAGAGAAAATGCATAGAGGAGCTCTGACCCTAGTTGGGGGGAGCTGATCAAGGGCTTCTTTAATGGCGTAAACCTCCGCCTGAAAGACGCTGCAGTGGTCGAGTAGCCTAATCCCAGGTGTTCAGAGTATATTCCTCCTCCCACCTGGCCGCCCAGTTTTGAGCCATCCGTGTAGATGTGAAGGGACCCTAGGGGTCCAGGTTCCATTCCGTTCTGTCGGGGATGTAAACCTGGAAGGGTGTGATGGGGTGTTCAGTGGGGACACAGTAGTCGGTATTTCCCTCAGTAAGGTGTGGAGCAGAGCCGAGGTTCGTGTGTCCAAAACTCAACCTTCGCAGTAACTTTTCCAAAATTCTTTCTCCTTTCTCCTTTTTTGTATGCGTTTGTATGGTGCCCATTCTTTGGGCACATAACAGGTATTAAAGGACTGTCATGCTCTCTTTCTGAGATCACTTAGCTCTTTGGTTCACCACGTTAGATACTGCTTCTTTAAGAATAACACCTTGCATGTCTCATTGAAGGCATTGTTGAGTATGTTCGTGAGGTCCTCTACTTCTTTATCGAGGGCCTTTGCTGAGGATTGTACCTTTATCCTCCTGTTGCTTTCCTCTGAATTTTCCCCTGTTTGTCTTGTATAGATTATGTCTCGGTGTCGCTTTACTAATCGGCACCGATAGCTCAATAAATATGTACCTTTGATCTGAAAATGAATGTTGCAACGACACATTTCAGTTCTCGACCGTATATTGGCTGTGTTCTACGAGGTCAGATCTAGCACATCCTCCCACTCTTGAAAGACCTTCGTGCTCGGAAATATCATTGAGTTCGCGTCGCACCCGATCACCAGGGTTGTCTTCGTGTCTGTGGCTCGTTGCAGCAGCTTGACCACCGGTTCTGGCGGAGCCGGCTCGTCATGGACCATGTAGGCAGAGGTAATTTGCATTCCTGTTCCATCTGCTGTCACGAATCTAGCAACTGCTAGATCAGATGTGCTAAGATTAGAACAGAGAAATGCGTTTAAGTGATTCTTTATTACTATACATGCTCTCGGTCTACCTGTCGAGTTGGTGTATAGTAGAGTGTATCCAGCTAGGGTCAGACCAGAAACTTGGTTCTTAAAGTAGCGGAATATCGATATCCTTCTTCCTTAGAAGGATCGACAAATTAGCTGAAGCGTGCGAGGTGTTAATTTGCACTACTTTCGGCGTGAAGTTGGGCGACTTTTCGTTGATGATCATGTCATCCAAGAACTTGTTCATGTCGTCCACCTCCTCCAGTAACTCGTCCGGTTCGGCAAAGAGGACCTTGACTTGGCCATCCTGATGCCGTACCAGATTTTAAATTCGTTATTTTCCAGCAATGCTGGTTTATCTGCTTCATAAATGGCTGACTCGACTTGGTTTCTTTCTCGGTTTTTAGGATGACCCAGTCCTCTGTATAGCCATCTCGCTGAACTTCTTCGCCTGCTTTACGAAGGATAGCGCTACATCATTTTTTCCCTTGATCGTCAATTAAAAAGAAAATAATATGTTTTTGATGGTGAGGTTTTTTAAATTAATTATATAAATTGCATGAATTAGTAGGTTATTAATGGCCTATATGGTACGAACTGGAGCTAATTTTATGTTTCACCTTTTTAAATCGGTGTAACCGTAGTCGCATTACCAAAAAAATGCAGAGCAAAATAACTTATACAGTTTTTTCTTGTATGGCTCTAATACTACTTTGTCATTGCGCCATAAACGATACATTTTTTGTTTGCAATTCTTATGTCAAACATGTTACAATAAAAAACTAATTTTGTAAAATTATTTTATTTCAGGTGACAATGACGCCGCCGATGTTCAGAAATTAGAACAGCATTTAATTTCATTGAAAGATGAATTTTCAAAACTACAATGCAATTATTCGGTATTAGAGCGGAAGTACTACGAAATTATTGCAACATCGAACGAAGGTAGCTCAGGAGAGCTTTACAGTTTTGACTCCCGATTGTCATTAACAGTTTCATCCTTATATGGACACGACACATATTCAGATATAAACATTCGAACACAATCAAAACTTTTTCCTGCTCATAAGATCGTCCTTCATGCACGGTCGGAGAAATTACGAGCTGATGTATTGGACAAGGTGCAAGAGTTGGACTGGAGCGATTTAAAAGAAGATGTAATTTTAGCTCTGTTGCGCTGGATTTATACTGATCTCATTGATTTTCATTATGACGGATTAGCTTTAGATGTACTAAAAGCTTCACATAGATTTGGCTTGCCAGCTCTTTTAAGATTATGTGAACAGACATTGATTACAACAGCTGGTATAAGATCCTGCGTAAGATTTTATTGTGTTGCCGAAGAAGTATCTGCAACAAAACTTTTGGAATATTGCTCTGGTTTAATCTCAACACACTGGGATGATTTAGAAACGCAAGATTTTGAGCACATGTCTGGACCTTTATTATATAAAATGCTCAAAAATAAAACAAAATGTCCACTCCATGAAGCTGTTAGACTCCTGAGGGAAGACGTTGTGTTCCTGTGTATCAAAGAAAACAATAGTGCAGTGAGTTCATTTTATTTTTTGTATTAATGTAATCATGTTATGTATCTAAACTATAGTATATAGATAAAACTAATTATTGTCATTTAATGGTTAAAACACAATTAAACAAATGTAAAAAAAAAATGTAATTGTACATATATTTATGAACCAAGAAAAATAATACACTTTTTAGAAGGTGCCCTAAACTCTCGTTCCCTATATGTCAGGAATTCGAGAAGAAGGAAGCTAACTTCGGCGTACCGTATTTATACATAACGTACAATGATGTTCAAAAGTATTTACACAACGAACAATTATTTGATCATCTCAACTTATTTTTGTTGTAACTATTGTTGTTGTTGATCAATTTCCATGAAATAGTGCCCGAAAAGGAATGTGAAAGACAAAGGACAATGCTTAAAGCAAAAGAAAATACGCATGCAAGTTGTCAAAAGTATTCACACAAGTTTTTTTCGCTTCAAAAGTATTTACACATAAAATGTTTTCATCATAAATGTAGAGATATGTTTATTGTTTATTGATAATAATATGGATAACAATGAATGGGTTAAGTTCTCAGCTCGGCGATTTGTTAAGTAAGAGACGACTCAAAAGCAGCTTGGCAACGCACAGTGGGCGATTTGGCCTATCTAGCGAAAGAAAATGAATATCTCAAAAAATAAAAGATTTTTAAAAACACAATTTTTTTTATCGTAATAATAACTTAAAAAGCCATCAAAAAAAAATTTTTTTTTTTAAATTTAATTTTTTATTAATTTTTTTTTTTTTAATTTAACAACATTTTTGTTTTCTTTTTTTTTTTTGTTTCTTATTTATTTTTAAGTTCATATACGTTCAACTCCCGCATAGAGCGGACGTGGTCTCACGCGAGCTCCGGGAAAACAATTTAAAATAGTGGATGAAATAGTGGAAACTTAAAGAATATTATACTGGATCAGTCCAAACAGTGCGAAAAGACGCTAACAATTAAAAAACAAAGAAAAATATAATCATAACTAGTGTTATGATTAATACAAGTGCTTATTTAATTTAAACAAATAAGTGCCACGCATAACAAGCTCAAAAAATGAGCAGCGATCAAAAGAATGAGCGTAGAAGCTCCGTCAACCCAAGAAATGCTTGCTACTCTTATTTCTCAACTCGCGATATAGATCAAAATCAGAAATCGACAAAGAGCAACTCGACTCTACTGACCGTCGACAGCAAGAGAGCCAGCTCTTGCTCACCCTCTCTGCTCACCCCAACTCCCGCATCTTGGAGTTACCAATGCCAAACCCCACCACCGCCGGCTTCGCTGAATGAAGCTCCAACAACAAGCA
>VNJT01011217.1:0-19138 GCA_008042655.1 Drosophila burlai | reverse complement strand
GCTGACTTTTGAGTGGACAATTTCGCCGAATTTGTCCCAGTCTGTCCTGCGGGGGTTACGACTCGGTATCGGCTTATTTACCGATGCCGATAAGTCAAAGGAGATGTATCTGTGGTCCGAAAATGAGAGTTGGGTCGACACTCTCCAGTTCTCGACTTTATATTTGCCATATTCTATTTGAAGGGTGAGATCTAACACCTCTTCCCAACCCTGAATACCAAGGTTGGTGTGTTGCCCTTGTTACAAATCGTAACCTTACGACTAATAATATTGTCAAAAAGAGACTCACCTCTCTCATTCGTTTCCGAGCTTCCCCAGAGCGAGTGCCTCGCGTTCGCGTCGCATCCCAGCACCAGGGTCGTCTTAGTGTCTTCGGCCCATTGCAGCAGCTTGACGACCGGTTCTTAATTACTATGCATGCTCTCGACCTACCCACCGAGTTGGTGCACAGTACTGTGTATCCTGGGATCCTTAGGCCAGCGACTTGCTCGTCTCTGGTCCAAGGATCCTGTATCAGTCCGACGTCGATATCCTGCTCACTGAGAAGGATCGTGAGATTTGCTGAAGCATGGGTGCTGCGCTTCAGGTTAATCTGCACGAGTTTCGACATCGGGGTTTGTTTGGGTTGTATCGGGTGACTTGTCGTCGATGACCATGTCATCCAACAGCTTGTTGGTGTCATCGACCTCCTCAAGAAGCTCGTCCGGCTCAGCAAGGAAGACCTTAATCTTGGCCTTCCGTATGCCGTACCGGACCTTGTTGTCAATGGCTTCGAGCTGCGACAGGCAGCGTTGGTTAATGAGGAGAAGGAACGGCTGGCTCGACTTCATCTCTCTTTCTGCCTTGAGGATGGTCCAGTCCTCTGTATGGACATCCGGATTCTGGGCCTTCAGACAGGCGATCACCCTTGCATGGTCAGTTTGCCCCTTCGGCAACCAGATGCGGGCTCTGGGCCTCCTCGGAATCTCCCTGGCGTGGACTAGTCTAATCTTAAGGCCAGCCCAGGTGTCGCTAATCTTAGCCACACACTCCGTCAGGAAGGTCCTCGAAAACCCATCGTCACACCTGATGACCCGGTGCCCCCTGACCACGTCTGAGGAGTCGAAGAAGGGGATGGGGCCGGCCGGCACGACAACCAACCTGTCGGTTACCATGTCGGCCAACTTGGCCTCGATCACCTCCCACCTATCCGACAGCAGACGACCGTCGTCGTGAAGTTCATCCACCAGAGCCATAGCCAGACTGTCTCTGGCCACCTCGATAAATTTCTTCGCCTTGTTGACGAAGTTTGTTGCCCTTGGCTTGCCCTGTGGGTCCTTCGCTCTCTTAGGTGCGCTCTCGCTCACTTCTTGCGAGCGATTGCGTTTCGCCTGAGAGGGTTGGATTTCCGCCGGGTTCGCCTTTTGATACGCCTCATACTCCGCGATCTCCGCAAGGAATTGGGCCTTGTTCTCAGCGTCTCGGGGGTCTGTTTTGCCCTCAGCCTCATTCTTGGCAATCTTGCCGAGGATGAAGCGGGCTCTATTGACCCTCGCACTTCGCTGCTGATGTGAGAGCTGTTTTAATTTGTTATCTGAGGTGGTGCCCAGCTGAGCCCCACCTTTGTGTTTGGGTTGGGGAGTGCTACTTGCTCTCCCCTCGGGTCGCGATGGAGCCGGGATGTCCTTGCTAGACATCGGCAGCTCGTCGTCATCGGTTCCCGATATGTGGTGAGTTGCCGAGACCAAACTGGGCCTCAGCAGCTCCTTCTCGTCCTCTACCGACAAAATTTGGGGTTTATCCTCTCCCAGGAGTTCCGAAGCTCGGTATTTTTTTTCCATGTTCATTACATTATCGCCCGCGTTGCTCGACCTGGCAAGCGCGGCGGGCCAGAGGGGGTTTGAGGCATTGAAAAAGGTCGACCGCGGCTTCGCCCCAAAGCCGCCGTAATCTACCGACAAAATTTGGGGTTTTTCCTCTCCCAGGAGTTCCGAAGCTCGGTATTTTTTTTCCATGTTCATTGCATTATCGCCCGCGTTGCTCGACCTGGCAAGCGCGGCGGGCCAGAGGGGGTTTGGGGCATTGAAGAAGGTCGACCGCGGCTTCACCCCAAAGCCGCGGCAAGGCATCTTACGACCCAGGGTTGCCCGGCCCTGAGAAGGCTCCGTTCAGACACAGCTGGATTAACCCCTCAGCTGCGAACCAAAAGTCAGGGGCACGGGTCGCTTGACACCCCTGAGGGGAGGACAGTCTTTGAAGACTTTGTCTGGAAGGAGACGAGATTCCGGAACACCTACTTGAGGAGTGCCCGGCTATCAGTGCGTTGAGGTTGGCCCACTTGTGGGGCCTTACACTCACCACGCAGGAAATGAGGGCTCTTCGACCAGGCGACAACATCTCATTCTTGCGATCGATTGAACTGCTCGAGGAGATATAGCTCATACACTAGGACGAGGGCATAATAGACCCTAGTGGTCGCAGTGCACAAACCTCTTTAAATATTATTATTAATTTTTCCAGGATAGGAACTTTTATTGCGTAAAGGGTTGGTGCCATTTGTAGATCATTGAAGTAAACTGTATTGCATATATGAAAGGGTAAATAAATGCTAGCGGAACAAAGTGAACGAAGAGAAATTAGGAACTGGAAGTTTTTCTGTGGCTTGGCATATATTTAAACACACACTTTGAATTTGGAACTCGGCAACATTTTATAAAAATTAAGCATTGAATTCAATTATTATTCTATACTCGGTACCGGAATTATCGTTATTAGCCATAGTGCCGAATCAATGGGACATGGAATTAAGCAATAATCATACAGAGAAGTTAGACGAACTCAGATTCGAAAAACCTAACTGTATATCCAGCAGCAATAATTTAATTATTACTTATCTCGTGCGGTGTTAAAGCCACCGGAGCTTCTGGGGATAGATGGATGATGTACCAAATGTTCGTAGGGGGTGGCTTTCACCAGGAATGCACTCGATAAAAAAAACACCTAGACTTTCGGGGTTTTGCGCGACGTGCCTAGGTCTTTATTTGTGGAATAGACAATTAGAACTAGTTAGAACTAGTTACAAGAGAGAAGAGAACGGATTGGAAGCTCAAAGTGCCGAGAAAGACAAAGAGGGAGAGTGAACGGGATCACACTGCCTTTGGAAAATAAGAAATCTTTTGGCGTGAACACTTCGGTTTACCAAAGAAAGCTTGCTTTCTTTTTTTTATATAATTCAAACTGCACAATAAATAAATGAAATAATAAAGATAAGAAAATAAAGCCCGCGAAACCATGAACCATAAAAAATAGTTTAGTTTTGTTTAGTTTGCGCTCCCACGCTCACCCGCTTACCCGCTCTCTCGTTCTCCCGCTCTCTCAGTGCAGCTGCACTTTTCTTATCTCTTCCTACGTAAAGGTAAAGTGGTAAGTCCCTATAATGTCCGCTATTGTCTTCTTTGCTAAAAACTGTAAAAAGGCTATTACTGCAATTGATCTTACAGTCGGTTGCTGGCTCTGCGACAACATTGTGCATGCCAAACGCATTGGTGTTGTCGCTCGGACGGTGGACGCTATAGGAAGAAACATCGGTCTGCGTTACTGATGCGAGACCTGTCGCAAGGTTGAATGGGAGATGATGTTTTTTATGCGGCAAACCAAGGGCGGTTTTAAAGACATATTATTGAGTTTTCGTAAAACTCAGGATATGTTCTTTGCGCTGAATACTCAATTTAATAGCCTTAAGCTAAAAAATAAAAATAAAGGTGGAAAAATTCAAATTTTCTTATGCTACGGATATTTCATCTTTTAAAATAAATGTCCCTAATGAGCTCTTTGGAACAATATGATCTACCAAATTCTGGCCTGAATATGTTGTCGTCAAAGAGTTCGAAGCAAAGAAAAAGAAACGGCACCACGCAAGGTGCCATGAGTCCGGCGTATATGGTCCGCCTGGCTCGAGGACTGAAACCCCAGTCAACTCGAAGCACACGCGCCAATGCTCCAACGACTCCGGTCATTCGCTTGGCAAAGCGAAGCAAGGTGCGCAAGGACCGTGATACCGTGACCGTGATGCCAAGGTACCGACAGCTACGCACATACGGCAAGTTCGCTCCAGCAAACCGTACCGTAGGCGCACGTCTCAAGGTACCTTTGAGTACAAGAAGAGAATGGTTAACAGAGTCAAATGCTTTACTGAAATCAGTATAGATTACGTCTGTCTGAATGCCCTTATGGAAGCCCCTAACTAAGAAGGAAGTGAACTCTAAAAGATTGGTTGTCATTGAACCACGCTATAAAAATCCATGCTGACATGAAGAAATAATTTATCTGCACAGGTGCTGCAAATGTGGAGTAATGATTTTCTCGAAAAGTTTTGGAATGGCCGACAACTTAGAGATTCCTCTATAGTTACTGGCAACCGATTTGCTACCTTTTTTGTGGGGAGGAATAACAAATGATTCCTTCCAAAGAAGGGGAAAGTGGGAGGTTTCTAGGGACAAAGTAAACAATTTTAGAAGGGGATTGCACAGGGCGTCTGCACAGTACCTAAGCACACAGCCAGGTATACCGTCGGGACCTGGCGAATAAACGGGCTTAACGCGGTGAAGATTTGAAAGAATAGAGCTTTCGTCTAAAATAGGACTGAAATAAAGTTCGATTTGAGCATGATGTAAGAATACGTCTGATTAGAGTCAGTGGAAATTGAGTTAGTGGTTTCAAAAAACTGCGCAAACAGATCGGCAATAGTCCGATCGTTTTTTACGGTTATATTTTCAAACGAAAGCGAGGAAGAATGCGTAATTGGCTTACGTTTAGTGTTAACAAAATAATAAAACTCTTTTGGGTCCTGAGTGATCTGAACCCTACAACGAGTCAAATAATTTTTGTAACACTGCGCGTTCAACACGGTAAATCTTGACCGAGCAGATAAATAAAGGGATAGGGCAGAGTTAGAACCGGTACATTTATATTTAGTATACAGCCTAGATTTTTTGTTTTTAAGATGACTCAACTCTTTAGTAAACCAAGGAGGCTTATTCGATGTTGATGGATAGTATAACGGAACACATTCAGTAAAAAAGGAATTTATGGCACTGTAAAAAATATCCACGGCTTCTGACATGTCAGTGCACATGTATAAATCGGACCAATTAAAATCTAAAATAAAGTTATTCAGCCGTTCGAAGTCCGTTTTGCGAAAACAAAGGACTTTCTTGGCTGGACAGTCAGATATGTTCTGTAAGTCAGTCCCAATGTCGAGAGTCACGTCGAAAGTCGGATGATAGGGATCTTCGGGAAGCGTCAACGGCGCCACCCTGGCTAAACTGACTCTTGCCGGATCTGAGACAAAACAGAGATCAAGCAAGCGCTCTAGGGAATTTCGTACATGGTTGACTTGAGACAGACCAAATAGCCCCTGGGATAATAAAATTACCAAGAACTACTAAATGATCCTTATTCGAAAGTCGGTTGGAAAATGTTTGGATAGCGGAAAGTTGATTTCAATGAATAGGAAGTTCGGACAAAGGAGGAATATAGGAAAAAAAAAATAAAAAGGAAATCAGATTCTTGCTGCTTATGCAGAGCTAACTGGCTCTGATTTGCAAACCGGCTATTACGACAACCTATAATACCAGCCAAGCTCAGAGTCAACAAGCAGAAGTTTACCCTACTTTTGCGGATCGGTACATCGTTTTCGTTGTGAAGCGTGGCCAGTAGATTTACTCTAAAAAAATTCCACTGTATGCACCTCACAGACGCGATGCCGTTCGACAATAAATAAATTTGAGTCCGTAGCTCAGATTTATTACCCGTGGCCAGGAGTTGAGTTACTCATAGCTCTACCTCCTGTCAGTCCAAAACGTTTAATTGATCATTGCTGCAGATCCCGAAACCAAAGTAAAAGAGAAAGATTCGTCTCGATTTTACCCACTCTATCAGCAGTGGCTAGCTCTGTGCTTGCGGACAAGTCAACCGGCTATATATCCTATGCACCTGATATCGTGATTCAAATGAGACCGAAAGATAGATTTGAGGTGAGGGTCGTGACCACCATTGGCTGAATTGTCAACACAAGCTTCAGCCCACCGTGATACTCCTGTTCTCCAAAAATTAAAGAAAAAGATTAATAGAAGAATTTTCTGCGATATTTTCCCACTACTGGAAAGGACTTTCATGCCTTACGTTGGGCGCAAGAATATCTAGAATGATTATTATTACTGTAACGAACCGTTACTCGTGTTGTGGTGGGGGGCAATAAGGGCGCACGCGCAATTGTCCAGCTGCTCCTTGTCGGCTATGTGGGGTGGTGATCTTGCCCCATGCCTCAACCTGATCATAATCCCAAAATATTCAAATGAGTTCGTGTGAAATAGTTCATAATAACGCAGAAAACTAATAGCAGATAATTTTCCCCCAGAACTTCCTTGCGATCCCCTGGTATTCTTGAGGATCTAGATTGCCCGCCCTGTCTTGGCCGCCCTTCTCCAAAAACATAATGCATAGTATATTCTAATGGTACGGCCCCTTCTGGTTGCTAAAAAATGTTTTACGGGTGAGTTGCCCTAGCCATAGGCAAACAAGAGGTTTACTAATACATTATAAATTTTATTCTTAACGGCTAACAAAATGGTAAGAAAACATATGGGCTAGAGTAGCTAACATGCGCCAAAACCATAGACTAAAAAAAATATTAAAATCGCATGTGATAAAAAATTCAGGCCTTACACAGCTACTAAAATTCAATGCGTATGGAATTCCAAAGAAAATTCCAATAATCAGCTTGCATCTACTGGCAAGGGAAAAAAAAACTATTTAAAAACGCCTTATTGGCACATTTCATAATTTACATTAATAAAGCGATCGCTGCTCTGGTTGCAAAGACAATAACTACGAAAGGGTGAGGGGAGCAGACCAACAGCTGAGAATCAGGCTCTAATCCCAATATTCCGCTCTGGGCATTGGCCTTGGCGTTGAAATCGCATTCCTCCTCTTCCTTTCTCTAGAGGCTCTAAAACTGTGACCTAGTTTTGCTCGGACAGTGGGACAAGGAGTTGAAATCACCGATTTATTCATTCGCAACAATTAATGCCTCAATTGGCACCATTAAAATTACGTGGTTAACCACTTACCAGCAATCCGGAGTTCCACCAACGAAAGCGCTTCCGTTGGAGTCTGCCGCACCTGCTAGGATCTAAAATCTTTTTTTTTCTCTCTTTATATTGGTCGTTGACCCACTGTGCCCTCTTGCATATGCATATTCAGGCCAGGTAGCACAAAAGAAACAACAAAAAAAGGAAGATGAAGGGGGGAGCTCTTAAGGGACAGAAAATATTTGGTTGACTTTGCTGTTATATTTTCCCTCTCTCCTTCGCACTGCCACTTCTCACTTGCTTATATCTAAACTTATTCCACTAAACAAACAATAGCCTTATATTTCCCGGCCTTCCGCATCTCGTTCACTGCTTCCTCTTTTTCTTCTTCTCGCTCCGTTGATCAGAGGTTTTCACTCGATTTGGATTTTCCCGTACAATAACCGCCAACCGCGCGACAAAATTAAGTTCGTCCGCCGAGCAACACTCCGTACATAGAACTGCGGGCTAGGGTTCTCTCCCTTCTCTTTGCGTTTCCTCCTCTTCTCGTTCCCTTCTTCAAGTGCGCAAAAGGGAACATGTTGATCAAATGGAACATGGAGATTCCTACGTCACGATGGATTTTCGGAGAGAACTGTATAACCAAATGATCTCCCACCGGCACAATTCCTAATTAGGACGCTTCTATATTCGTTCGTGGCCCTTTTCTATCTTTCAGAATTTCCCTAACTAAGTATCGCTAAGGATTATGATTTGAATAATTAAATATTATTATTACAAGGGCCTTGTTGCACTGCGACCAGATGTTAGGTCTTTTGTGCCGGAATAATTAAATAAATGTTGCCCCTCGCTGCGGGAGTTTTGCTGGCCGTCGATTCGTCTCTCTCTGGGTTGAATAATCCGTTTTTCCCGACGTGAGAGCGGGCGCGATTAGCGCGCCTTCTGCTTGCTGCTCCGTCTGCCACTCAGCGTGATGTTCAGCCGTATATTCGGGTCGAAATCGAATAGCACTATATTTTCTGCGCCAACTCTGGATAAAGATATATTTCTTGCACAAATGCAAACTGTACACTTTTAAAAGGCATAGCCTACCCTGCAATTGGATTAAGCGCTGCCTATAACTGGATCTCCTTGCTTATTTTTCGCCAATACTTTTTCCTATCTACCTCCTTCCGATTAACTCTTTGGTGCCGCACTAACCTGGTGGACGATCAAATTGGAAAAGAAGGATGGCGTCGAGTCGCTATCGTTGGGAACTACCTCGGCTCTCTCGGGCCACCAACGGTATCTGCCGAAATCTGACAGATGCCTCTGTTGCCTCTTTCTCTGCTAAAACCTGCTCTCCGCCTTTCCTCGTCTGCCCCTTAACTCGTCACGGGAATGAAATGTAGATGGCGCCACCGCCTTTCTCGCCTACAGCCCTAAATTTCTTGCCATAAGCGCTACATAATGTCACTTATGACGTCGGGGAAAAGACCTGATACTAGCAGCACTACGTCATCGGCGTATTCTACTGCCCGTACTCCACCACAATTAATTTCTTTTAATATGTGGTTCATTTTGATTAGCCAGAGAAGCGGCGATAATACTCCTCCCTGGGGTGTGCCTCTCTTCACTACTCGCGTGAGGTGAGTCCCACCCAGTTCGGCCACTATCGTCGTACTCGTGAGCATAGCACCTATCCATTCTCTGGTGGATCTCTCAACACCTATCAAGCTGAGGGAGCCCAGGATGGGTTCGGCGTTCACATTGAAAGCACCTTCTATATCTAAGAAGGCGGGCATCGTGTATTCTTTGTAGTTAAGAGCTTTCTCGACGTGACTCACCACTTCGTGCAGTGCTGTCTCGGTCGATCGACCTTTTCGGTATGCGTGTTGGGCATCCGACGGGTGATCCCCCTCCGCCTTGTCTTTTATATGTATTTCCATTAGCCTTTCCATCGTCTTCAGGATGAAAGATGTTAGGCTGATTGGTCTATAATCCTTAGCTAGGATGTGACCCCTTCTGCCCGGCTTTGGTATAAATATCACTTTACCTTTCCTCCATAGGAGCGGTATGTGACTCAAGTTCATGCTTGCTTCATAGATGGCTTTAAGCCACCTGCTGATGCTTTCTATTGCTGACTGTAGAATCGTCGGAATAATACCGTCGGAGCCCGGGCTTTTATATTTGTCGAAGGAGTTTATCGCCCATTGTATCTTTTCAATGGTGATAAAGTCTCCAGGTGTCGTAAAATTCTGTTCGGTTCTAGGTCTCCCGGCGTCCGAGTTTACACGCACTTTCCCTGGAAAGTGCGTGTCTACAAGTACCTCTAGGGAATCCTCGACTGACGATGTTGACGTACCGTCAGGTTTGTTAATTAGGGATGGGCTTGTGTGCCCTTTTGGCAAGGATTTTACTTAGCCTTGCCGTGTCCTTTATATCTTCTAAAGCTTCACAGTAGCTTTTCCAAGATTCTCTCTTAATTTCGTGTACTGCTTTTTTGTATTGTTTTGTACTTCTTTGTAAGGTGCCTATTCTTTGGACAAATAACATGTATAAAAGGACTTTCGTGTTCTCTTTCTGAAATCACTCAGCTCCTTGGTCCACCATGGTGGATACTGTTTCCTTGAAAATTACACCTTCCATGTCTCATTGTAGGCGTTGTTTAAAATGTTCGTGAGGTCCTCTAGTTCTTTATCGAGGGCCTTTGCTGAGGATTGTAGCTTTATCCTCCTGTTGCTTACCTTTGCGTGGACAATATCTCTGAACTTGCCCAGCTTTGTCTCTCGTGGATTGCGTCTAGGTGTCGCTTTGCTGGTCGGCACCGATAACTCAAAGAATATGTACCTGTGATCGGAAAGGGAATGTTGAAGCGACACATTCCAGTTCTCTACTGTATACCGGCTGTGTTCCACGAGTAAGGTGAGATCTAGCACCTCCTCCTACCCTTGAAAGACCTCCGTGCTCGGAAATATAACGGTTGGTGTTTTCCCTTTGTTACATATTGTAACGTTATGATCAAAAATCGAAACGAGAAACGCGTTAAAGTGACTTTTGTGGTCTATATAGATAATCCTTCCAAAACTTGTGGTGAAGGTCATTTCATAGTTTTCAATTCGCCACTCACCAACGTGGTTTCCGCTCAGCCTGGAAAAACCTAGCTGAACGTTTCGAAATTAACAGCTGGTGAACAGCTAATTGAAAAAGTTAATAAACATGCAGTCCATCTTATACGAATCTTCGGCGGCATTGAAAGAACTGCAAAACACAATTCAGAATTGCTTCACATCCCTAAATATTTCCGGCTTTCCTACGTATAATTGGGATTGTCTTCTAGTTTATTTATGTTTCACGAAGCTTCCAAAGCTGACGCAATCATTATGGGAGCAGTATTTAACAAATAAAACCGAAATTCCCACTTGGCAAGAACTTGATCCATTCCTTAATGGGGGCCATAGAACTCTAGAGGCTATATACTCTATCCATATTACTACTTTGCGCCTCCATCCGTCCGATACCCTCTGACGTGTCAGCACGAGTACTGAAATCCGTTAGTACGAGAATGTTTACGCAAAAGGGGAGCTTATTTTCCGGAGGCAGTGTGATCCCTTACTCTCCCTATTCAACTTTACTTTCGTGAATAGGGCTTCTAAAACGCTCTCCTCAAGTAAGCTTTAGCACTTCTGGTACTAGTTCGAATCAATAAAGACGCACGTCGCGTAATACCCCGAAAAGATTTTTCGTGTTTTTATTTATCGAGTGCATTCCAGGCTAAAGCCATCCCCCCCCGAACAGGGTATTATACTTTTTGTCAGAAGTGTACAACGCAGTGAAGCAGATATTTCCGACCATATATACATCTATAGTAATAGTCAGAAAATTTTGAGATAAAGATTAATAACTTAACCAGTTTTCAAGATAATTTCATAAAATTCCA
Source organism: Drosophila burlai (assembly GCA_008042655.1). Classification (NCBI taxonomy): domain Eukaryota; kingdom Metazoa; phylum Arthropoda; class Insecta; order Diptera; family Drosophilidae; genus Drosophila; species Drosophila burlai. The sequence goes on along the minus strand of VNJT01011217.1, from coordinate 8,149 downwards.
GAATTTTGGTTTTAATTGTATCAAAATCGGACTACTATATCAAATAACTGCCATAGGAACGTTTAATGAATTCATTATAAAAAAAACTGTAACTCTATTTTCATTTTATTTGATTGAATTGGATTAAAATAAAATGGTCCTTGTGTAAGTGCAAGGGTATACAAACTTAGGCGTGCCGAAGTTAGCTTCCGGCTCTTGTTAATTATAGTCTAGTGTAAACATTGTATGTATAGATAATAGAGGCAGACGAAACTGAAGAAAAATTTGCAGAACCAAGAACCGCAATATAGTTTTCCGAATGTATTTGATGCACTGAACCCAAATTCGATCTTAGAAAATTCCTTATATGTCAGGGTTTGAAATTTGTAACTTTTATTTAGAAAAAAATGTGTTTTTCCTCTGTTGCTGTTTAATGTTGAATGCATTGATAATTGTGTCAACTTTAACTATTAGAAAGGGAACGAAAATAAAATTTTCTTCTTTATAGCTTCTCTGTAAAATAAGAATTAAAAATGACTGATGAAGAAGATAAGAAAAAGAAAGAACCAGTAAGTAATGCAAGCCCTACCTGAATATTCAACAACTTATATTTAATGTAGGTCGACAATCGCCCGGAATTCTTTTGGAACTACCTAACAAAATCTATGCGTCTTAAACTTGAAAAATGGACAAAAATGATTACAACCAACGAGTTCAAGGCAAGTAATACCATTATTTATTCTCTATCCGTAAAACGGGGTTTCAATTCAAGTGCACTTTTATGAGTTTTGTACGACTCACTATATGCTTGCATTTTGCAACTCAGTGAAGGAAACTTTTCTGAACCTATTAAATACATAATATATATGCTGATCACCATCAACAACCGGGTACATCTGTCAGCCCATTTTTCCGTTCGGCTGTCTGTCTTTCCGTCTGTCCGATTATATGCAAACAAGTCTCTCAGTTTGTCTAGTCTTCTTCAATCCTGCCCAACATTTTTCGCCACCAAGAAAAATTTGGAAGTTTTTTATCCGACGAGGAAAAGGGAAGAATAAAAGCCTGCAACGATGTTGGCTTTGATGTAAGCTAAATATCGTAGTGGTCAAAATTGGTCAAACACATTGTGACAAAATTTTTGGAAAATCCGGTTGGATACGGTGTGAAGCGTAGCTCTGGAAGAAAACCAAAGTTGTTCAACCGCGATAAACGTCGCATAATCGTTAAGGCTAGCAATTTATTAACTTCGTGCCCGACACTTGCGGTTAGTTGCAGTAAATCTGTATCACGGATGACTGTTTGATGGACGCTGCAATTATCGGAGTGCGTTGTCAGAGAAGTCTTAAAGAAGTATGAGTTTTTAAAAGCGCACAAAAAAACCGTCCTTCTTTAATTTGTTGAAAATAACTTGTAGAGAAACTTGACCTCGGTATGAAATTTTGACTCTGTTTTCATTATACATCTTGTGTTAATAGTTTCCATTAAAATAATTCTTTCTGATAAAAAAAAGTCATCTGAACGGCCTAGATAGATTTCGTCATTATTGGAGGAGTTTACAAAAGGATCCATTTATCTTTTCTAAGCGGAGTTTTTGAGGCGGATCTGCAATGGTTTGGGAGCATTCACTTCTCCTGGAAATCTAGTCTTTCACAAGCTCAAGTATGAATAGTGCAGGTTATAAAAAAGAGTTGGAGGATCGTCTTCTGTCATTTTTCGGACAAAATGGGGAAAGAGATCATTCATTCTGCATACTTGATTTTGTAGTGTGCTTCCCCATCGACCTACGAGGGTCGAAGCTAAAATTTTCGGATTGTATAATTTAGTACAGAAGTGTATCATACAGCTTCAATAGAAACTTTCTTTAAAAAGTACAGGCAAATGCAAAACTGTAACTGTAAAACTTTAAATTATTTATTATTTATTTCTTTAATGCTTGCAAATTGTATAAAACAAAGAGCTAACTTTCAAATACGAGCATTGGCTGCTGTAGACATCTCATAAAAAAAAGCAGTTCTATAGAATGGCGGGTTCCAGCGGTAGAACCCGCATTTTATCCGTGGAACCAGCAATGCTCGAGCCTACTTCGAAACTGGTCGCCCGGTCGCCTGCTTACAGTTTGGCCCAATGGTTATGGCATCGGACTGTCAATCCAAGGTGCAGTTAAACTTTACAATTTCTTTTTTTTTTGGTTATTTAATATGCTTATTGTTGATAAGCAACAATGATTTTTTTAAGTTTATTCGATTTTTAAATTGTTTTTCAAGGTTTTTATACCCTTGCAGGGTATTTTAAGAAGTTTTTAACGCAGTGAATGAGACATTTCCGACTCTATAAAATATACATATATGTATATTCTTGATCAGCATCAACAGCCGAGTCGATCTAGCCATGTCCGTCTGTCTGTCCGTCCGTCCGTGCGACCGTAAGTCCATTTCTACGGACAACCTAGTCAGTTTTGAAGCTATCCGAATGAAACTTTGCAGATAGTCTTCTATATGCGCTCACTAATATATAAGTCAGAACGGGCCGGATCGGACTACTATATCCCTCCCAGCCAATTTCTTGCATATAGGCAACATTATAGAAATAAGCCTCAGTTACCTGGAATTGCATCTTGCTTCATGTTTTCTGCAACCAAAATAACTAATTAGTAATTTGTAAGTTGCGCTCTCTTTATTTGGCAGACTTTTTTGTGCAGTTGTATGAAAATTGTTTGTTCGCGGGAAAGGTGTTGGGAAAATATTTATTATTAATATTAAATATTTATTTATTTCATTTTATACAATTAATATTTATTGTATTGCAAAAATAGGTGGGAAATATAAATATATAAAGGTAGGTAAATTATTAAAGAAAATAAAAATAAAAAAAAGTGCATAGTTTGTCTACAAGAATTTTGTGAACATTTTGTGGCAACATCCTGTAAACATCGAAACAGGACACCAAGGACCATTAAATTTTCGTCATTTCATCTTTGAATAATCCCAAATACATATCTGTTAAACAACATTTTTATCTTGGGTTATTTTAAATATGGGCTGAGAGGGATATTTTATAGTGTGACGTGGTTCTCTGGCCGGGGTGAGTTCTCAGTCGGGGCCAAGGAACCTACACAAGATATTTGTATAGAAGGGGGTGGAACCTGTAGTTATTAATTCGTATACTTGAGCGGAGAGACCGACAGCGATACTAATAAACATATACCGCTGGCCGTCGTTCGTTGTGCCTATTCTCGAATAACTATTCACTCCGATGTCTCGCAGCCGCACTCCGGGGTGTTTGACAGTGGGGATAAATGCGCCCCTGGCGGCGATACTCGGCGATCGCACTGCTTGGCGGTCGACGGCTGGTAGTAAAGGCGCCCCTGGCGGAGATACTCGACGGCTGCACTTCTTGGCAGCAGATTGTCGGTAATAAACAAGGAATGCACTCCTTGCGGCGGCCGATCGTACTGCTTTACTATCGGTGCTAGCGTGTCTCGGCTGAGCGCACTGAATGCCCTGGTGTATGTCTTGGCTAAGTGCCCTCTGGCGGAGCCGATCGCGCTGTTTGACCCGGCTGAACGCCCTCTGCCAACACCGGTCGCACTGCTTGACCGGGTGCGTGTCCTGCCTAAGCGCAGAACTCGTGGGACAGGGGGGTGGGGGAATCTTGGGAATCCTCTGGGCGCTCGCAGCGCTTCTTCAGGCTATTCCTTCGGCTGGGCGCGAAGGCTACAGGGGCTTTTAACTACTCCGGCTGGTTTCGGAGGCTACGGGGTTCTACTGTTCCGGCTTGGTCGCGGAGGCTATCGGAATTTATAGGAATTGACATGCAGGGAGGGGAGTTCTTGTGCGGATGAGAAAACCAAACGCAAAGGCGTAGACTCGGGCGTTCTTGCGCGGATGACAAACCAAACGCACAAGTTCTGACGAGCTACGCGGGGTTCACATGCAGAGGAAGGGGGAAGCGGGGGCAGAGGCGGTCGGGCGAAAGAAATACTCGGTGGAAATCGTGTTTTATTCTTGGTTTTATTTAACTTTGCATTCCCCTGGCTGCTGCCGGAGGGAAGGGGGTGACGGGCTTACGTGCTCTTGGTGTTGTCCCTATCGTGGCGGGGATGCTGCCACCGCTGTCGCACACTCGCGATCGCACCTTTTCGATCTCTCTTTCATCGATATATCGTAGCGTGGGCTTTCTACTCGATATTCGTATCGATGCCTCAGGGTTGCCACCAGGGCATTAAATAATAACTGGCATTAGGGGTATGCTACTTGCAACCTATTTCGCTTAATTCTAATGAACAATGTTATGGGCTGGACTCCTTGTCCCGAACAACTAATAATAACAACGTTTTCTTGTAGACTCCTTGTCCTTAGTTATCTATATTTCAAGTATTTAAGTATTTAAAGATATAAATCTGAGTGCGTTACTTAGTATCTAAGTATCGAATAAGTGGACTAAGCCATATTTAAGTAGCGAATAAGTATATTAAGTATCGAATAAGTAGATTAAGGGTAGAATAAGTACATTAAGTATCGAATAAGAAATATTTATACATATGATTTGTACGACCCTGCGAGAAGGTCGTTATAATAGCTGCCATAGGAACGATCGGAAAATTTGGAAGAAAAAAATTATAACTTAGCCAGTTTTCAACATCTCTATATATATAAAATTCTGTGTCGTCGTGTTAGACATTATACTTCTTTATTACTCCATCTACTTTTCGCACCCCTAAGTGATAAGGGTTGCTATGCTCTAATTGGAGGTTAGCTCTGTTTTGAACCACACTCCCGTTTGGTTGTAGTCTGCGCCTGCCTTCAGTACCAGCCCGTTTCATTCAGGTAAACCACGCACTCACTGACTGCCTACCCACTTCCCGTAGTGACCCGAGTTGGTAGGCTCCGAAGTGACGCGCTCTTAGCTGGTTGAAAGCCACGCAGTGACACAGTAAATGCTCTGGTGTCTCCTGCTCGTTTGGTTCCTTGCAGCTTTTGCAGTATGGGTTGTAGGGTATTTCGATCGTACAGGCATGCGTGCCTTCTAGCACATGGTCGGTAATGGCTACCGTTACCCTCCTGATGTCCGTTTTACTCTTGAAGATCAGCTCTGCAGTCCGGCTTCTATTATATTAAGGCCAGCATAGTCTCGATCTACTACCGCCTTCATCGATCATTCCTTGCTGGCTAGTACTTTGAAGTCCTGAATTTCGGCCTGAACCGTTTTGAAAAATACTTGAATATCTGTTGTTACAATGACCCTTTTCTGGTTATATAATTATAGTTACAAGAGGTTAGTGCACTGCGACCACTAAGGTCTATGTGCACTCGTACTAGTGCATGAGCTATAGCTCATCGAACAATTCAATCGAACGCAAGAATGCGATGACGTCGCCTGGTCGAATAGCCCTCATTTTCAGTGTGGTGAGTGTAAGGCCCCCCAAGTGGGCCAACCTAAACCGACTGATAGCCAAACACTCCTCAAGTAGGTGTTCCGGAGTCTCGTCTCCTTCCAGACAAAGTCTGCAAGAACTGTCCTTCCCTATCTTGAGATTGTACAGATGCTTGCGCAGTCTGCAGTGCCTGGTCAGAAAGCCCGTGACTATTCGGAGAGATCCTTTGCTCAACTCCAAACAGTCCTTGAGCCTGTTGCTTTTGTAGCTACCTAGCTGCCAGAAGTCATCGCAGGCAGTCACGAGATCCACACGACTGCTCTGGCTGATGACTCCTGGCCCTAGTCCACAGAAGGGCTCCGGACCATAGAAGGGCGTACTCGCCCCCTTTCTAGCCATTATGTCGGCCATTACATTGCCGGGGATCCCCGCACCTTATTGTTTGCACCCAACTCGTTGAGTGTTCCTATACATTGCCAAACTAGTCTGGAAACAATCGAATGTGCACTGAGTGCTCTGATTGCTGCCTGACTATCTGAGAAAATGGCTATGTCTCTCCGATTGTAACCCCGCTCAATATTGAACGAGGCACATCTCTCTTTCGCGTGTACCTCCGCTTGAAAGATACTGGCGAATTTCCCTAGAAATTCCCAGAAGTTCGTGATATTTGAGTCGGGGTCCGCAGACACCTGCACCCACACCATCCTCTGTTAGTGAGCCTTCAGTGTACCACCTAATAGCATGTGGTTTCACATCATAGGTGGTAGACTTGCTGGTCCACTCCGACTTGTTGCTAAGCTCCGTTTTGAAGAGCTTATCAAAGCTAAACTTGGCCAATTGAACATCATTCGGATATTCTAATAACAGGTCAGTTGCAGTCGCAGCCGAGTCGGCTGGTCTTGCTCCTGTTATCCTCATGGTAGATCTGCGCGCACTGTGTTTGATATGCAAGTGCACTGGTAGAAGCCCGAGCAGCACATCCAGAGCAGTGGACGGGCAAGTGCGCATAGCGCCCGAGATGCACGTGCAGGCAAGTCTCTGGAGTTTGCCCAGTTGCCGTTTCGTGACATCAAGGTCAGCGCGATTAGCCCAAACCGCAGCCCCGTAGCTGACTATGGGCCTCACCATAGCAACGTACATCCACAGTAGGATCTTTGGAGATACTCCCCAATTTTTCCCTGCAAGAGATCTACAGCTCATAGTGGCCTTTCGAACGGCATGTTCTACATGTCTCTACATGTCTCCACATTAGTCGCTTGTCGAGGATGACTCCCAGATATTTGACTTCAGTGGAGATCGGAATCTCTGTGCCCCCAATGGCTATGGGCCGAATGGATTTCAGCTTGTAGCGATTGGTGGCGGCGACAACTGTGGTTTTCGCTGGATTGATATTCAGCCCCACGTCTCTGCACCAGTCTGAGCTAAGTCTTAGGCCCAGTGTGATCCTGTCGCACAATGTGCTCTCAAAATTACCTTTACAGATTAGAGTGATTTTATCGGCATAGCCTTGACATTCAAACCCATTTGCTGTAAGTTTAACTAGCAGCTCGTCCACCACGAGGCTCCAGAGTAGTGGTGACAGCCTCTGGTGGTTTGAGCTCAAACAGTCACACTGTTGACAGTGACCCATCTCAGCTCCCATTCTACAGAGTGCTCTTACCACAACGTCATGAGCTGTGTTATTAAAAGCAAAGAGAGCCGGTCCATCCACTTGAGCCTGAGGTGGCTCTTTGTGATCCCGCATAGGCTTAGATCCCCCGTCCAGTGCAGGTTCTCATGGGCCGATAACGAATCCTTACGTGAGAGAGGCCCAACCCGATCCTTGGATGAATCGGGTTAACTGCCTCGGTGATGTCTCGCTTAGCTCTGCGAGATCCACAAGGGTGGGGAAGCCCAGATACTGCAGTCTATGTCTGCTTAGGGCTGGACAGTGGCAGAGGAGGTGAAGGGCGGTCTCCTCCTCCTCCTCATCCCTACAGCTTCTACAGAAGTCGTTATGGTGCACCGCCAGCCTGGACGCATGTGTTCCAAGCAGCCAGTGACCAGTAAGAGCCCTGACGGCAAGGGCGCAGATTTCCCTGCTTAATGAAAATAGCTCCAATGAGCGTTTCGCTGATCGGCGTGGCCAGATCATTCTAGCGTGGCGGCAGGTGATTAGGTTTTCCCATTTCCTGTCCGCGAGGAGGTGGAAGTACTCCTTAAAGAGAAGTCTGCGAGTGGCCAAGGGCATGTCAACTGACTCCCTCTCCGGGAGAAGAGGGGAGGTTGTACTCTGCCGGGCCAGCTCATCGGCAGCGCAGTTGCCCTCGATGTCCCTATGTCCTGGAACCCATATGAGGTGGAGGTCGTACTGCTCCGCCATCTCGTGAAGAGATCTGCGGCAGGCGTTAATGGTCTTCGAGTTTGAAGAGATGGCTTCAAGTGACTTCAGGGCGGCCTGACTGTCAGAGAATATACATATGGGAGCTCTGTCCCTGGTGGGGGGGAGCCGATCAATAGCTTCTTTGATGGCGTAAACCTCCGCCTGAAAGACGCTGCAGTGGTCGGGTAGCCTAAAAGAGACGCTAACTCCCAGGTGCTCGGAGTATATACCTCCTCCCACCCGGCCGTCCAGTTTTGAGCCATCCGTGTAGATGTGAAGGGACCCTAGGGGTCCAGGGGGTCCTAGGTTCCATTCCGTTCTGTCGGGGATGTAAACCTGGAAGGGTGTGATAGGGTGTTCAGTGGGGACACAGTAGTCAGTGTTTCCCTCAGTAAGGTGTGGAGCAGAGCCGAGGTTCGTGTGTCCGAAACTCA
>VNJT01011209.1:0-12650 GCA_008042655.1 Drosophila burlai | reverse complement strand
TTGCATTGTGTTTTCAATTTACCTTGCAGTTCATCCACCATCCCCACCAATTTCCTGCAGCCTGCGCAAGTCATTCTCGATGGTCCAGAAGCTGTAATAGTAATTAGTATTAATAAATCTCGTTTTAACAAACATCAAATTACCTTTGGGAACGGTTGCAGTAGTATCCTCGTTATCCATTAATTTAGGTTGTGCAAAGTTTATTCAGGCACGTGTTAGGGGCGATTTAGTGAATTTGTATTTATGAGCTTAAGTACACGCAATTAACCATTTGTTTCTTTATTCTTATTGTTTCTTATTCTGGCTTCTAGGATATTTTTACCGGCAATTGTACATCAATTTTTGTTTTGATGCTCTTTTTGCTTGTGCATCCTCTTAGAGGTGACAGAGCAGCGCTTATACTATCGATTACATTGAATCGATATATTTATCAACAATTGCAATTTATCTGTTTTTAAAACCCAAAAAAGTTTGAAATTGGTAAAAAAGTTTGCATTTTTTTTTGTCGCACAACTTTCAAATTTATTTAGCAAAATATTCAGCGCGTTGAGACTCAAATGTGGGGAGTTTACATAGGTGAATGTATACAATAATGCGGCATGTAGTGTGTATTTACAATTAACTGGGCGACAAGGGGAAACATAATGCCCGTTCTTCCGTGATTGCTGCTCGCTCGCCATCGCGCCAGAAATTGAGCATATAATTATTTGTATGTATATATTGTCTCATTGAACAGGTCGTATCAAAAATAAATGGGAGAACCCAAAACGAACTCAAACCCATTACAAATTTCTCATCCTTCATCCCAGAGAGAGAGACAGAGAGAGGTGGTAACAGTTGCGATGACAGACTTGGACTTGGACGTTGGTCATGTGGTACATGTGGGTGTGTGTCTGTGTTTGGGGGTCTGTGTGTGTAGTCTACAGCATGCCGAAGCCCTTCGAATAGTTGATGGCCTTTAGCAGGCGCTCCTCTAGCTTTTCCCGGCTGCTGTACTCCGGCAGCAGCAGGACATTAAAGCAGGTGTGCGAGGTGGGCAGACGATCACTGTCCGGGCCGTGGCGCGTAATTAGCAGCCGCAGACACTTCAAACCGCCCACCGGTACCCGCGCCGAGCCGGTCGTAAATTCAAGCAACTTGCGCTTCGACTCGTTCGGCATGGCGTGCACAATGTTCCAAAAGTCCTGAATGATTTGCGTCTCATCCGTGTAGCCGCCCTCGTACTCCGTCGAGTGCTCCAGTTCAACGAAATCAAACTCCTGCGCAAGGGGATAAAGAGAACTCTCGGTTAGCAAATTTGTTATTAAATAACAAATATCAATCATTAAAATACTCACGCGACTGCCGCAAACAAGCATCTCAATCTCTTCGGGCCGGAAGAGCAGCTTCAACGGCGACTCGTCTGTCACCATTTCGAAGCCCTTGCGGAAGGCATTAAACTGCTGCTGAATGTTCGTGTTTAGCAGAAAGTCACTGTACAGATTCACAAACAGCTGCTTGTTGTGTTGCCCCACCACCACATCCTTGCCGTGGGGCACCAGCTCGTGCTCCACCATCTCACCGAAGACGTTGCTGTAGCTGATCTTGAAGGTCTGATCGAACACCTCCTCCATGTCCTGGCCCTGATAGTCCAGCATGGACTTTAAACTCTTATAAAGCGTGGGACTCCAGTCGTTGAGGTCTGCAAAGGTGCCGCAATATCCCATCAGCTTGCGGTAGACCACCATGGGAAAGTTTACGGCCAAAATCACATTGTTGTAGATCGCCAGACCGATAATAATCCCAATTAAAGTGAATTGAGCCCCATTCTCAAAGGGTGTGGCGTTGAACCTTGGAGATAATTCGTTATGATTTCTTTTTTTTAATATATTTAAAAAATAAGATATCTCACCACATATTATTCGTCTCTTCCTGCTGGACAAACATCCCGAAAGCGGGATTAAAAATCTCCTCCACAATTAACTGGAAGAACTCTTTGGATACGCCGCCCTCATCGATGCCCTGCTCGCCAACAAACTCCACCACCAGCTGCTTCTTGAGATCCTTCGGATTGCTCATGGCCACCAGTTCCAGCTGGGGGAGGGGGGGATATATGGTTAATTTTGTTTATAAGCTTTCTTTTGTAAAAAAAAGTAAATAACGTAAATGTAATACAAGATAAGGTCACACTGTAACTATCGATAAGGGTGGCACTCGATAGATTATTATCGATCGTGCAAAATCGAGGAAGTGCGATCACTCTCACAGAATTGAATATTAATAAATAATAACTAAAAAAAAAATAAGTTTTACACTTTAATAAGATTGTGTATACGCACCCCAATGAGAGCATCGTTTATAAGCTGATCCCGACGCACCGACAACTTAAGATCCGGCCGTGGTGTCCCGTCCTGACCGTCCTGCCCGAAGTTATTGAGGATGGAGTACAGCGATGAGTAGCGCTCGCTGTACATCCGCATGCGGCTATCGTAGTACAAAGCATCCACCTTGGTCGCCGGCGTTAGGATGAACGCGTAGAGCATGAAGGAGAAGTAGTTGGTCTGGCCAGAGCCCAACTCGCTCTCCATGGCCAGCGTCTTGTATGAGAGGTAGTCGTGATGCATTTGAATGTTCTCGCTGAGTGCCTCGTTGTAAAACTCCTCCAGCGGCACCAACGGCCGTCGGCAATCGATGGCCGACACTTGCAGCGCCTTCTCCAGCTGATCCTCGGCGAACTTGGGCATGTGCGGCTGATGCACCGAGCTATAAACGAACAAATCATCCTCAACGGCTGCACTAGAGGATGCAGATGTGGTTGGGGTCTCGGCCCGATCCTCGATGGGCATCCTACAAGAGGGTAGCTCCAACTCGCTGGCCAAAATGTTGGCATAGAAGATAATCTAATGGGAGTGAAGTTAAGATTCGATGTTTTGATGCTTCTCTAAAAAGGATGTGGATAGTGTTGTTGTTACCTTCAAAACTTTGGTCACGCCAATAATGGACCCATTCTCCCGCATGGACTCTTCATCGAGGAGTACCTGTAACGTGATTTGCTGCTGACAGGCGGCCACCAGCGTCTGCAACTGATCCGAGCAATGTGCTGCCCAAATCCTGGCCAGACGCGCCTGTGCCGCCACGGGCATGCTGGCCGCCGCTATACACAGCTTGGGCAGCGCCCGGTCCAGATAGTCGATGTCGATGGATCTGTTGTTCGCTGCAAATTATTGCACATTTTTCCACATTTCAGATTAGTTTTAGTTTCGTTTTTCGTAACTTACCATTGGTGGCCAGGTCGAAGCAGATGACCAGACAGTGGATCACCTTCTCCCAGTCGGGACGCATGTATTGCACCCAATCCGCCAGCTGAATGACGCTGGTCGTCAGCTTCTCTCGTGTTTGGGTGCCGAAAAGCAAACGCTGAACGCGTCGCAGTCCCTGAAAATCCACCAAAGTGTCGCTGCTCTGTGACTTATCCTCCTCCTCCTCCTCCGTTTGGGAAGGTGTTTCAGTTTGAGCCATGGGCACGTCCTCGTCCTCCTCGGTCTCCGCTTCTGCAACTACGTCTCCCGAGCATGCAGGCTCAGAATCGGCCTCTTCCTCCTCTTTCTGGGTACAATCCTCATCCTTGTCGTGCTCGCCCTCTAACATACGCAGCTGTTCTTTGTTCAGAGCCTCCGGTGGATTGTCCAGCAGCTCCTGTAGACTACTAGAGGCCGCCGCTGGTTCTGCTGCACTGCGTATGAAGCTCTTACTCAGTCGGTCCACGAAAGAGAATACATCGCCGATTGCGTGGCAAATCCTATCGTAGCTATCCGCCGCCCGGCACTGCTCATAGAGAGCTATCAGACTATTGGCATCCAGGCTCTGAACTGGTGGCAGGGTGGGTGTGCAAGGTCCGGAGGATGAGGATGGCTCAGCGCCACCAGGGCCGCCGCCAAGATCCAGCTGCGGCACACTCTGGACAGGGATTGAACTCTCAGCAGCCGCGGCAGCAGCAGAAGCAGCCGCCACTACAACGGCGGCTGGAGCGGTCTGCGACTGGGTGCTGGTGGTGGTGGTGGTGCTGGCAGAGGTGATCGTGCTGGTGGAGCTGCCGCTGCTACTGCTGCTGCTATCGTTCGGCGACAGCATGTCCACATCTTGGGGGCTAAGAGGATGCATAGAGTGTTTTAGAGGTTAATCCAAATCCTCAAATGATATGCTCTCACCTGCTGGATGCCGAAGCGGATGCCTCGCAGAGCTGAGCGTCCTGTGAGAAGAGTTGTAGCGCCTTGGCAGCCACCTCATTGGGCGTCATGGGCGCCACCTTGCCGCTGGATGCGCAGTTATCGTTCGTACAGTGGGCGTTCCCGCAGCCGGACTGTAGCTGGTGGAAGTACCTTTGGATCAGACTGCGCACCGCCGATCGCTTCATTTCTGGCGTCGCCCGACCGGCTGCCGCCCCAGATCCAGAAGCACTGGCGGTTTGGGGAAAAATCAGGCAATCAGTTGTCTAGCTTTTCTCCTGAAGCCAAAAACGACACTCACCTGGAGGACACACCTGGCAGCTGGTTCTGATGCTGCCGCTGCTGCTGCTGCTGTTGCTCCTCCTCCTCACCGCCGCCGCCACTCATCTTCGCTGAAATCCGCTCTATTCACACCCCCCACACCCGCTTAGTTGTTCCTTTGTTCGCTCAAAACCGGCCGAGCGCTCGCCAAGATTGTGCTCCACCACAAAAAAAAAAAAAAGGGTGCAAAAAAATCGATGTTGATGTCCCTTTTGTCGCTGTGACCTTAAATTCTGTTTTGCCGCTGCTCCGCGCATTCGCTGTCACTGCATCTGCCGCTGGCTGGCTGGCCACGCATCGACGGTTTCCTTGCCGGCTTCGTTTAGTCTCTATTTGGGAGCGCGCACTGTTTACAAACTATTCATAACAACAATCTGACAATTTCGACTTAAAAAAGCAAGTGTTTTTAAAGCAATATTGAAAATCATCAGCGGGTGTTGCACAACGCTCAAATTGTGCGTGTTGGAAAGCTAGCGAATCGGTGTAGCTGCGATAGGTTGCGGCTGTATATCGATAGGTTATAGGTGCCTAACGGACAAATTTGAGAAAATAAACAAAAAATTATACAATGAATCGCGTTGACCAAATTTTATTAAAAAAATGTACTACAAAATATTTTCTATTACCTAGGGACAGTGCCAAAAAACAGTATGTCTAAAAATTAAACTTTCTAAATGATGCTAGTGCTATTTATTATTGTTGAAATATAAAATTTGAATTTAAAATTAACTTAAGATCAATAATGTATGTTTAATTTTGTTATTTAATTTTTTATCTGTGTTCTATGTTCCCAGAAATATTAGGGTGCCCAATTAAATTTCAATTTCGATAGCTTTCCATGCGACGACCTATCGACCAGTGCTGGAAAATATCGCGCGCCGTTATCAGCTGTCGTCGTTTTCCTCTTCCTGCCAACAAAAAAATAAAAAAGAAAAATAAAACGCAACTGGGCAGGCAGCGGTGGTGGAAAATATCGGAAAGGCTATAGAATAGAGGCCATGGAATGAGCTGGTCTGTATAAGCAGAAGATCCCGACCGAATCCGAGTCCAACGATGACGGAGCAAGAGGATTTGGCCAGCGGCGGAGGCAATGGCTCCACAGCTGGAGCCGCAAGTGGCGGCGGAGCTGGTGGGGGTAGCAACTGCCAGAACCAACTGCAGCAGTGCGTGCGTGGAAACGTCACTTGGCAGCTGCTTCCCGTCCACCTGCGTTCCGTGCTCCACAATAACCAGCGCGATTACGAGAAGTTCGTCTTCAACTACAGCCTGAAGAACCAGCTTCGGTTCAGGGGCAACCTGGCCGCCAAGGTTTTCCGGCGGGAGCAGCGCTACTACGAGCTGCTCATCCAGAAGAGCATCAACGGCTTGGGCGCCTTTCCCTACCATCTGGCCGACATCGTGACCAAGGGCCTGAGAGTCACACCCTTCAACTATTATCTGGACGTGCTGGGCCAGCTGTTGCGGAGCGACAAGAGCTACGACACGCTCCCCAACTTCACGGCCGCCGACTGCTTGCGGGTTCTGGGGATTGGGCGGAACGAGTACCTGGCCCTGATCAGTGACTTAAAGACCCACACGCCACGCTCCCTGATCTTCGGATCGCGGCCCAATCCTCTCGACTTCCTGCCCCGGTTTCCCGTCCGCATCCACATGGAGCCCTGGTGGCGACTGGACATTGGTTATGTTCTGGAGACGGACATCAAGTATTTATCGCCAGCGGAAAGGGCTTTAATCGATGACCTCATAGACTTTGGTGCCCAACCGGCGGGCAAATGTGACCACGAAGTGGTCCACAGCCTGTACAGGAAGGGTCTCGTCTATTTGGATGTGCCCATCAGCGGCGAAGATCGGATCTCCATACCGCCGCTGCGAAACTTCGTAATGAACCGGGTGAGCGGCGACTACTTCGAGAATCTGCTGTACAAGATCTTTGTGAGTGCGGATGAGCACATGACCATCTCAGAACTGGCCCACATGCTGCAGCTGGAGCTGGATAGTGTCAAGCAGGCGGTGTCCTTTATCTGCCGCCTGGGCTTTGCCCATCGCAAGCAGGATGTAGTGCAGCAGCAGCAGCAGCAGCAGCAGAGTCAACCCAGTCATCATCCCAGCTGGGATGGTTACAACCGGCAGCAGACGCCCGAGACACCACAAATCACGCCGCTGAACTACAATCTGCATGCCAGCAGCAGCTTCGAGTTTGATCAGAGCCCCAAGTCCCCAAAGACGCCCAAGGATAAGGACAGCAGCTCCATTGGATACCTCTCCTCGGACGGCAACACCAGCGACTTTAGCTTCGCCAATTTGAACACTACGCCGCCCCAAGAACCGATGACCAGCAACAACAACAGCGATGAGCAGGAGCTTAGCTCAGAGCTGGAACTGGAGGATCTGAGTGAGCGTACGACCAAACCGCCTGCAGCAGCAGCAGCAGCAGCAGCTCCTGTACCGGCTCCGGCTCCGGCTCTGCCAAAGAGCGGCAAAAGGGTGGGCTTCCTCTTTGACTCGACGCTAACTGCTTTCCTGATGATGGGCAACCTCTCGCCGGGTCTAAAGAACCATGCGGTCACCATGTTCGAGGTGGGCAAGCTATGCGAGGAGAGTCTGGATAGTTTTCTGGCCGAACTGGAGCAGGTGTCGCTGCTGGATGCGGAGGGGGAAGGTGATGTGTCCCGCTACTTTGCCCATGCCGTAATCCTTCGCTCCACCATCTGCTCGCTGCGCCATCTCTTACCAGGTGGCCTGGATCTGCTGCGATTGGAGTGCTTGGAGGAGGGTTTGGATCGCCAGACACGAGATCGCGTGCTGGAGAAGAAGTACAAGTTTATAATCGCAGCATCGCCGCTAACCGCTTCGCTCAGTCACACGTTTAGCATTCCCTACTTTGGCCAATTTCTGCGCAGCTCCGATGTGACGCCCATGTGGAGCAAGCTGTTCTATAATCATATCACAGGTTCGTATCTTACAAACTCCTCTCCCTCTCCCTCTCCTCTCACATCTTCTTGTTTGTTCTCTAGGCTATGGTCCACCCAGTTTGCTGCTTTGCCGGGGCACCGTGCTCAAGAGCCTGCCCCGTCTATTTCTCGGCTATGGAAAGCTACTGGTGAACATCCTGCACTCGGACTCGTATGTCCTCAATTCAGAAAACTTCCGCAATGTAAACGAACAGCTGAAGAACGGCTGCGTGTTGCTTCAAGGCTATGGCATCCGCACAGCCGGCAGTCTCCACTACGAATCATTCCCGTTCCAAACTAAGGATCCGCGCCAGGCCAAATGGTCCTCCCATCGCGCTGTACAGAAGCTGGTCAGTCTTTTGAACTTGCGCCAACAGTGCGGCTACATAACATTCCTGAACACGGGCGTTCCGGATCTCGGATGCGAGGAGTACGAGCTGCAGGTTCGCTTGAAGCCAACGCAGCGCCAGAGCCAGAAGCGCTCGTCAATCACGGCTCCGGCCGGCAGCAAATCGACGACGACTAATGTGCCAAACAGCGACGAGGTGGTCACCAGCTTTCAATTAAAGAGTCCGGATGAAAACCATTTTGCGGCTACCCCAGAGCATGGGCCTGCGAACGAGTTCACCTCGCCGGATTGCAGTCAAGTGCTGGCCAGCGAGTTGGCCAAATGCAGTCGGGCGGATCTGATATCGCAGAGTTCCGTAGAGATCCCTCTGGAGGCGGCTACGCCATCCGAGCTGCTTGCCTCAACGCTGCAGGAGGAGGAGGAGGACGATGCCACTGAGGAGTGGACACTGCTGGACGTCAGTTTCGGAGTACCGCTCTTTGATGTCGACACGAACACGCGAATCTGCGAGCAGCTGGTCCAGGGACTCTGCAGTGACGCCAATCTGGAGGCCCTACCCGCTGCCGCTGGCCAGGCGCAGACACTCTTTCTGGAATTTGTACGTCAGTGCTTGTACTTCGAGGACGACCCAGCCAGGCAGGTGCTGCAGGCGAGCCGCCCATTACCACAACCGAGGATAAACCTGGCCTTCGAGAATGGGCATGTGGGCCACTGGAATGGACGTTAGTTCACCGCCAGTTTTTAATGATGCATTCCCAGAGTATTCCGTTTACACTTGTCCCAGTTCATTTTATCAGTTTGTGTACAGTCTTGGCGGATTTATATTTATATACATACAAATATGCTAACCAACAGCCAAAAGTCACCATCGCATTGCAGTCTGAATGAATGTTTATGTTCTTTTTTTATTAGTTTCGTAAGTTTTCCTGGGAAGACCGGATGGGCATTGTGATGCCCTCCAACCATATAAAAAGCTACAGCCTAGCTACATAACCTATACAATATATTAATGTATAAATAATAAAAACAGTTTGAATAAAAACCGTTTTAAACAAAGTCTTTGAATATTTACTTCGTTTTGAAAAGGAGAAAATCTATATATATTGCTCCATGTTATTTAAACATGCTTATAAATATGTATATTTCTTAATTGTTATAGATTATAGCATTACAGAGGGTAATATTAATTTATTTAAAGTTTTTATGCAACAATAAACCCTGACCATGTATTTATTATCAGCATCAAAAACCGGTCAGATTTAGATTCCCTTCCTCCCTAAACATTAAATAAATATAGTTATTTCTTTAATATTTTAATCTATAATTATTTCTTTAATATTTTAAGTAATTGTAATAATTGCTTTAATATTTTGACTTGAGGCACATATGTAGCTTCCGATAGTTTCCAGAAAGATACTTTATACCATCACAAAAAATTAGTCACTTCTGATATGAAGGGTATTCAAGTAAACAAATTTTAACGCTTAAGTCCTTACAGAATATAAATAAGTTTATATAACTTTTCTTAAATATACAAAATTTAATTAAATAAATCAGTTAGAAGCGATGGTTAAAAAGTAATCGATAGTGCCGTCGATGTTTTAACAACTCTTTTCCCACCTCTAATTCTGATTGGCACAACAAACGAAAAAGTTTGCAAGTTCCGGCGCGCCGTTCGTTTTTTGCTTCGTTCAGCGAGTAAATAAGCCCTTTTCATGCCAATTACAGTTGGCCAGTGTAGATAAATATAATGTGTACCGTAGAAAGCCAAAATTACAAAGAAATAATGCCTTAAAGTGAAAACTGAAGTGTGAATAGCAAACGACAAACAAGTGCACAAAAGAAAACGGAAAAATGCCAATACAAAATACTTGCTGAGGGAGGAAGACGGAAAGAGAGAACGCGCATTGTGTGTGTCGACCGAGAGAGGTGTTCTCGCGTTATCACTTGCGCGGCAATTGTTATTGTTTCTGCCAACTGACAGTTGTGCAGTCTTTGAATTCCATCCGTTAGAGTTACTTCAACCTGTCGTACACCTGTACACCCGTTACCGTGAAAAGCGAGAGTGATCGCAAGTGTTTGGATCCAAAAATAGCTTTAGCGTCGATGTTTGAAGGCCACCTGTCGGGTGCACCGCCTGGGGGTATTGCTGCTCAGTGATGCGTGAATCCGCGAAGAGCGCTTCATTTGTTCATTTAATTTATCCGCATTGTGAATCTTATTCTGTGCGCTGTGGTGTTATTTAACGGTTTAATTAGTTTGTACATTGGCCAAAACAATCAATGGAAAGAGCGCGAAACAAGAACCTATACATAGATGGGAAGAGAGAACCATAGTGCTGCCACCTCGTAAAAGTTTTGGCCGTAAAATGGCTTAAAATAAAATCTTAAAATAAAACCTGTGGTGGGTATTTCAATTTAAAAATCAACAGACAGTAGATTTTACACTATATATGATTTTTTTTCTTCAATAAAGAGACACATTTCCAGTCCGATTGGAGAGCGGCAACCCTGGCTACTCCCAGCTGTTTGCCTTCCTCTCTGTTTTACTCTTTGAAGTGCTAGCAACTTGGCTAGTTTATAGCTTAGCCTGACTTCTAATAAGATTTTGTTTGTTTATGCTCCAGTAGTTTTTGCCTTTTTAAACAAAATGTAGCTGAAACATATTAAAACAAATTATATATTATTGGTTTCTGTGAGATTGAATCCTATTTTCGTTTTGGTTTCGTTAATAAATGATGTAATAGCCAGATTTGGCTATTTTTATTGACAACACTGTGCTCTCTCCATTGTTGTCGCGTGCTCACCGCCCCTTGCTCTATCTCTCTCTTACCAAAGTCACTTTTGGCCAACACATACGCACACCTGCACGTTCATTCTTGACTGAGTTGCCGTGAGTAAGCGTTGTGGCTAAAAGGCGAGCGCGTGTCGTGAATCGGAAAAACCGAGGCGAAGATAAAGAAAAGTTCATTATCAAGTCCAGTCAGAACAACGGCGAAGGGAGTCGCGTTTAATTGTGCAAAGCGTGCGGGAAATGCAAGTGAAAAGTCCAAGAGGACCCTGCCCTTGAAAGTGTGTATGTGTTGGCCTCAAGTGTCTGTGTTTTCGGGTGCGTGCTTCCCTCTGTGTGCTTGCGTGTGTGTGTGTGCGCCTCCAAAAGTGTTCAATGTAAAAATAAAATATCCGATTAGGTTTTCTTTCAAGCACAACAAAAGCAACCTTGAAAAGGCAGCCGAGAATCGCTTTTCTTCTGCCTTTCGGCTATTTTTACGCGTGTGGAAATGCCTGAATAGATTTTCAAGTGTCCAATCGGAAAACTCTTGTCGCGCAATTGGAAATACACCTTGGTCATTTCCCTCTATCGACGTGTGTGTCAGTGTCGTCTGCATTTCCATTTACATTCGGGGCGTGATCACGCATCCTTAAACTGAAAAGAAAAGTGTTATTTGTTGGCGGTCAACAAAATAGTTGTCTTTTGAAGAAGCTATAAGTTTTAAATGATTTTTACACCTTCGTTTGGCAGGTAGGAAGCAAAGCAAAAGGAACTGACTTTACGCACAAAACTAAAAAGCGCAGCAGGATGTGGAAAGCGTAGTAGAAAGGCAGTAGATAGACAGCACGCAACGAAGGACGGAAAACCTGTGGAAATGACTCGCTAATTAATTAGCGAAATTAGGCATAGAAAAGCGGCGAAAGTAGGTGTACCTTCCTAGCACAAAAACAACAACAACAACAAAAACTCCGATTTGTTGCAAAATTTATACCCAGCGAAGGCTTAAGATGACATCATACGCAAATGACACAACTACCGCGGCAGCAGCACCACCAGCAACAACAACAACAACAACGGCCACATCAGCTGGCGAGGCACCAGCAGCAGCAGGAACTACAACAGGAAACGCCTCCCTGACAGCTGGTGGGGGCATGGTCACAGCAGCATCTGATTCATCCAAGGCCAAGAGCGGGGACAACCTCTCCATTGGCCGAACGGTGTACGCCGACGAAGATGGCAACAGCAGCGATGGACGCGAAAAGACCGATACAACGCCGGAGAACCTCAAGAAAATCGCGGAAATTATTGACAGCCCGGAGGATGGCTCCAAACAGGCAACCTCGCCGCTCTCCGTGTCACCCCGTCATGTTCAGCTCAGGAATCCAACAGGCAATCCCGGTTATGTAGGCCTCGGAGCGGCCATCGACGAGTCCTGCGGCAAGTTCTGCCTTGGCAAGCCGCCACCATCGCCGGCTGAAAAAGGTGAGTCTTCTGATAACTTTTGAAATTATCAGGTATAAAAAATAACTATAATTTATAAATATAATATAGAAAAACAAGGAGGTTTTTCTTAAACAGGGTTTTTCTTAAACAGATATTTTAGCTTACAAAAAGTTGGGAAAAGGATTTTCCTTAGCGAATTTGAATGTAATATTTTACTAAATAGAAAAGATGATGGGGGTTTTATTTTTTGTATTAAACATCTGTTATATGGCCAAGAACAGGCTTATCTTGGACTAAGCTATAAAAGAAAGAAAAAAAGAAACATTAACATTAGCCAACTGAAACCGCAACCACCAACATTGGCGACAATTGATGGCTAATTTATCCGCAATGTTGTTGCTCCGGCTTTTGTTGTTCCAGGTTGAGTGAGGCTTGTCTTTTGCCTTTTATTTTTTGTTCATTTGAATTTTTAATGAAGTTATTTTGTGCGAGTCTCTGGCCACGACTAAGCGCAAATATTTATTGCAATAGTCATGCCTGGCAAACACACACACAGGTATAAAACACACCTCGTTTATGTTTGTTGTTCGTATGGGCACAGTGGGCCGA
>VNJT01011203.1:0-11275 GCA_008042655.1 Drosophila burlai | reverse complement strand
ATAGAGAGCGGTATCAACTTACCACGAGCACGAGCCCGGGGGCAAAAAGGTGCAGCGCCGCCGGAAGCTGCAGCAGGCACTCAAACGGAGACATGGAAAATGCCAGGATAGGGGTTGGGTTGGTTCAGGCAAAAAATCTACAAAAGTTGCTAATTAAAGTTTGTGTTTGGTAGGGGGGTTTGGGGACCATGAACTTCGCCCCCATGAACTTCCAGCACCCCCCCCCCCAGCGAAAGTGTTATCCCCCAATGTCATCTCCAATTGTTCCAGCAACTCCAGCCAAAGGACTGGGAGAAATGGAAGAGGATCTAGATGCGAATATTAAATTGGAAGACTTACAAGTTCTTAAATTTCTTGTCCTTCTTGACTATTAAATATTTTAATCAAAATTTTAAATATGTATATAAAAGTATCCTTGCAAACATAGTTTTTAAAATCAAATTTCCAATCTTTAGGCTATTTTTCAGTGTTTTTTTTCCCCAGGTTCGGCAGACGCAGCTTGCATTCGTCATGCATTGGTTGGCATTTCGTTGCGCTGTCAGTTTGGCGAAAAACCGCAGAGCGAGTGACTTTTCCGCCCCTCTCCGCCGCTCCTTGCCCCTCTCTCCACCCCATCCCTCAGGATGCCATGGCTAATTTCCGCTATTGTTCATAATTTTTATTGCGCTTGTTGCGAATTAGTTTCGGTTTCGACGCCCGGCGCTCGGCGCACCCCGATCCCTTATCACTGTTGCAATTTTTTGCAATTTAAAGTGCGTTATAAATCGTCGCTGGTTAGGTTTAGGGGTTGTTCGGAGGTCCTGACGTCCGGATGTCCGGGATGTTCCTTGAACTACTTTTCCGAAAAGGCGTTGACATTGCCGATTAAGGGGACTGACTGCACTGCTGACTTTCTGCCACGGAGGGTGAGTTTTGTGTTTCCTATTCGGAATTTCGCCTTGCTGCAGGATGTTCTTGTTGGTCTATTAAATTGCGGCGTCGAGGGGGCGTGGCCATCGTTTAGGGGCAGGTGCCTGTATCGGCAATAATTGCGGAAGTTTCGACCGATCGACTCTACAAATTACGGGGTTCGATTGGGCATTGCGAATGTAATTGTTATTAGCGACTTTAATGGTGTTTTAGCCGCCATAAATGGTATTTATATGAAATATATTCTCAATAGAACCTTAAGTTAATATATTTATAGGTGCCTTGAATATAATTTTTCATGAAATAAATAAATATTCATAGAAAGTAACTAGCTTCGGGATGCCGACCCAATTTTAAATAGCAACAAACGTATTAATTAAGGTTCGGAAGGATTTTCTATGCTTATTTTTATTTAAGTTTCAAACTTTAAATATTTCAATTTTGTATCTATTTTTGATTTTTCCCAATTGTCATGAAGTAGCCCCTTATAAATTGAATTAAAATGCGGAAATACTGAAGTATAGTTGCATTACAAACTTCAGATTAAATTGAAATACCTCATAAGGGTATTGACTACAAACGCTCAATGCTAAATGTTTGAACAGAACAAGCAACAGATTCTGTCAGCCAACAGTCTTAACACAATTTTTTATGGACATAATGTTAAAGAAATATAATCATGTTGATAACATAAATTTCAAAAGCAAATGTTTGCTAGCGTATTCCAAATGTTAATAAATATAAATGTTACCATCATAACATAGCGTCAAACAACAGTTTGCCAGGCTTTTATTCTAACATTCGTCTTGAATAACAATTAACATTTAAGAATAGCAGAGAAATATTACAAGAAAACATCAAACACTTACAATTTCTATGTAACATTTAGAGACTGTTAACTAGTCCAATTCAAAAGTAAAAGTTACAAAAACAGTTGGCGATTTTTGAAGCCATTTACATAGTTTTTACTCTGTAACAGAACCGAACAGCCGCTAACATCCTAGTAGGATATGTAAAAGCCTGTTCCAGCAGGATAAAGTAAACACTCGGTAGGTTTAACATTCGAAAGATATTCAGACGGCTCTTACAGTCCGACGAATAAATTCCACCCCTCTGAAAGCCTAATGTATCTTTACATTAACTTATTGCTCGAAATGTTACGTCCTACTCATAACATTTTAAGAAAACAACAGCCTTCTATTCGAACTTACAGCAGTTGAGTCATATAGAAGTCAACCAGCCTTTTATTCTAACATTCTTCTTGAGTAAGAATTAACATTTTAAAATAGCAGAGAAATGAAAGTAGCCGAAAGTTAACATTCACATTTTTTATAAATATTAATACAGTTCTCCTATCTCTTTAAGAAATTAAACAGCAGATAATACACCTAGAAATATTTTAGCATAAGTAATTAATTAGTTACATAATATTATAACAATAACATTTTCTGATTTCTGAAATTAATTAATATTTCTAGAAAAGATCAAGCACTTACATATGATATGCAACTTTGTATGAAACTGTTAACTGTTAACTAGTTCAATTACAGAGTAAACGTCATATCAGTTGGGGTTGGGGAAATAACAAAACGAATTTTTCACAGCGATTTCTGTAGGCATTAACATTCCTTCAACTCTGTAACGGAACTGAAGCAAAAAGTAAGCCCAACAAACGGCAGCTAACTTCCTAGTAGGGTATGTTAAAGCCTGTAGATTCGGTAGATTTAACATTCGAAATTTAAACAGAAGGCTCTAACAGCCCGAAGAATCTATTTCACCCCTCTAAAAGCCGAATGTACCGTCACATTAATTCATTGTTCGAAATGTTACGCTACTCATAACATTTTAAGAAAACAACAGACCTTCATTCGAACTTACAAAAGTGAGTCATTTAACATTCGCTTTCAAAACAAGGGGTAGTTTATGTTACCAGTGAGACTGTTTTGGAGATTCAACAGATTTTGTGGTTTACAGTTGCCAGAAATAGCAGAAACTCGAAACGGATTTCGAAACCTTTCTCCAGAGCTAAGCAGCTATGTTATATCTGAGCCTGTATTAAGGGAAGGAGAGCTAGCTGTCATTTCGAGAATGTTAATAGGAACATGATTTTTATGACTCTGCTAACTGAATTTCAGGGGTCTTTTTCAAGAATTATTTTTGGTCATTACAGCTCTGGAAACATAACAGGAATTCTGGGTTCCAGGACATTAACAGGACTTTATGGGGTTTCACCCTTACTTACTTATGTTAGCCAGTACATTGGGTTTACGAGCTACGTTAAGTTAAACAGACAGTTCAATAGATATGTAGTCTAATGTTTCTGTTATGTTATTGTGGGCTAGAAAGCTGAATTAACAGAAATAATAGCATTAAACATTATTTCTTGATACTATACACATAAATATAAAATAATAATAATAAACTCAAATAGAATAAAAATAATTAAAATTTTAAAATATATAAAAGGGAAGAATTTTTCAAACAAAACTCAAATATCAAAATGTAAAATAAATAATTTCTCAAATGGATAATTGGGAATAGACTAAATCTTGTAGCACAATAAAAATAAATACAATTAATGGTTTTGTTAAGTTCTCAAATCTAACTAAAGATTAACTAAGATTATGTATATTTAGGAAAAAAAGGGGTTATTTTTAAATTAAACTGGAAGTCAAATATTTTATTGACCAATAGCAATATAACTTGTTTTACCGTACAAATCCTTAAAGAACCTTGGCTTTATATAGAAGTTTCATCGTAAGAAGTCATGGTTTGTTATTTAAATATCCAAAAAATATATTCACAAAATTTTTAAAATAAATCAAAATCACTTCCATAATTTAGCCAATCTAAAATTCTAATAATTTGTATTAAGTCCAAACATTCCTGCATCTGGAAAGGACCTTCCGGTACTAATGAATATTCCTTTAAATTATTTACTGTGAGCATTTCATTCCTGCTCGTTCCATCGCACCTGACCGCCTTGAGCAGGTCGTGTCGCGCTCTCTTCTCTTATCAGTGATAAGCCGGGCTGGTTTCGGACTCCTGTGGTGGGTTTCGGAGTCGAAACTAGAACACGACACGAGAGAGAGAGTCCTGTCCCGCAGAGAGCGTCAGAGGGTGACTCTCGGCAGGACGAGTGCCGAGGCGAAGTCCACCCGCGCACAAAAATCTAGGCAACGCAGCTCGGGCCTTCGGGTGGTGGGAATGCAGAACGCAGAGTCCAGAGCCCGGAGCTCGGGAACTCTGAACTCGGAACGCGAGCCGAGCGCCGAGCCACCGATGGACGTGGAGTGGTGCTACTTGGTGGATTCTCGGTGGCGACTGGCAACGGCAACTGGGAACTGGGAACGGAATTTATTTGCGCAAAGACGAAGCGCTCAGTTTCGTGTTTGTTGTGCGCTCGTAAGGATGTGTCCGCTGGCGCTGCTGCCGGACTTCGTGCGTTCGCGTCGCGTGTGTGCGCGTTTATCCTGACGCCGCCGTTAGTGTCTCGGAATTATTGTCCTGCATTCAAGGCATATATGAGAAATAAATAGAGAAATCGCAGATATAGCAGATAAAGTCTGATTAAAATGCGGCAGCATTCAGTGTCAAGTGAAAAGTTTTTATTTGTGTTCGAAGGCGGGCTAAAATCAACGATCCTCGTCGCGGTCCTCATCGGGAGTAGAGCAACTCAGTGACTCAGAGAAGGTCTAGAGCGGGCAGGAAACAGACCAAAGCAAAAGGTGGTTATCCTGGGATACTATAAGATTTTTATAGAAATACTTAGCCCCTTTGAGGCGACTCGCTTAAACGCTTTCTAATCGGAGGCAGCATATTTTGAATTTTCCGGCCTGTGACCCACTTTGTGAGGCCAGGACCGAGCCTTTTCTTTTCCCTTTCGATTTGTTGGCCAAGTGTGGAAGACATTTTCGGGCCTGAACTTATCCCTCGGCCATCTCAGTTAATTAGTTTAATTAGTGAGTGTCGGCGGCTTGGTTTGCTGGGCTTTCTAGGCCCCGAAAATCGGTTTGCCGACAAAAACTTTTATTCTAAACTGCTGACCCGGGCTTCGGTCATGCCCGGCCGCTAATAGCCGACATTATTTGGGTTTCCAGATAAAATGGTTGCCCCCTGTCCGCCTTCGATCGCCTGCATGTGCCATTGAGCAAACACTGAGCCAGAGGCGAGGGACAACCCTTTTTGCGCCATTTTTCTTAATTCCAGTGCCATTTGTTGGGGCAATAAAGGGCAGTCAGCCACGAGGCGAAGAAGACATTTGGACATTTCAAAATACAAGGGAAATATAAAAAATAAGAGCAAACTAAAGTCAATTTATTTGCTTTGCCACTAAATTTGCGCTGATTTTCGGTGCCGCACTTTGGCATTATGTTTGCCCCACTCGAAAAATACGGAATAAAAAGGAGGAAAATGTGTTTGTCAACAAAGGCAGCGAAGCGCAAAAATGGTCCTTCGACCTAAGAGGATGTGTGTGTGTCCTGTGTGTGCGCTTAACCTTTGCCTGGATTGCTGGCTCACACGTCCTCAACTATTTTAAAATTTGCGGCACGTGCCCAAATTGCAAACATCAGCAAATAATAAAATAAATTCGCTGTTAGCCGAAGCTGCAACTGAATCTAAACAAACCAAATTAGATTGCCGGAGAGTGTCCCTTCCAATATATTATATTTTTGTGTACTCTTGTGGACCGTGGAGGTGATTACAACATGATTAGGCGTATGTGGCTGGCACACATAAGTTTCTGTGTGTGCAATAATCTCATTGTTGCACGTTGCAGGCTGCAATTGTGATGCACTTGATGCCACAAAGGCAACTTGTCGCTCTGCCTGGCAGGGTGGTGGGGTTAAGGGGTGGTTTCAACCCTCCCCCGTACCCTTTGTTGTTGCTTCTGGAAAGCGCCACCACTTGAGCCACACACTGTGACGGCTGCAGTTGCACTTAAGCTGCTGCAGCGAGTTGTTATTCTTGTTATTCTTGCTATTCGTGTGTTTGTTATTTCGCCTCTCTAGTTTCTAGCTTTGCTCCTATTTTTCTCTATAGTTTTTCTCTTTTTTCACTCCCATTGTGAACCGTCTGGCATTATAATCTCCATCTATATGTGCCGGAGTGCGTGGAGACAGCGGGACAAATATAGGGACAAGTCCTCGTGATATTGCGCTCACTTGACACGTGTTTTTTTATCCTGCTGGCGCGGAATTCAGTTTGTTTTTCCCAGAGAAAATATTTAAAATTCTGGCTCTTGCCGGGTAACGATAAGGTTTTGTTTTGGGATTAAGGCTTGGAGATACTGCAGAGGCTTGTGACTGAGTTAAGATGTTGGGGAAGTGAGAAATGCTTTCTAAAATTAAAGAGAGCGGTTAGAGTTTGGAAAATAAATTATAAATCAGTATTTTGGTACATTCAAAATACTTCATAATGTATGTAAATTCTGTTGAGAAAATTATAAAACAAAGGTTAGCCTTGCTTTCAATAATTTATTTGGTAGGAAAAATAATTTGTAAATTACTTGTAGAAGCATTAATTTTCTAATATTTACTTTCTCTATAGAAAGGATACTCTAAGATGCACAAAAAATAAATTATAGTTATTACTACCAAATGGTAAATAAATACTATGAAGATTCGATCTGGAATTTTAATTAAGAGTTGTAAGAACTTTCCCTTTTTAATATAAAATTGAAGTAAATAAACTCCTCCCTTTTATTTCCTAAATTTAGAACCAATCAATACCAAAAGGGGCTGCGATTTCTCCACCCTTTTGCAAGGACATTGCAACACCTTCTAGCTGTCTGTGCTAATTAACCGAGTTGCTGCAGCGGCATTCAGTTTCCCATTTAGTTCTTTCATGTCAAAGCATTTAATTATATTCCTACATTACTTGCTCTAACTTCGCCCCACTCCTTTGCCATTTTCCCATATTTTTCCCTTTTTCTGTTTGGACTTTGCCTGATTTATTTATGCATTTACCTTTTGCGAGTTGCCAGGGCGAGGAAGCTGCTCCTACGCTGTCATGCTGCCGGTTCGTTGTCTTAATTCATTTTTTATTCCAACGTAAATAAGCTGTAAATTACAACTTGTGTTGCTTTTGCTGCTGCTGGAGCTGCTGTGCTGCTGCTCGCAATGTTGCTGCTGTCCTTTGCATATTTTGTATGATTCTACTCCGACAATTCCCGGGCTGCTTGTTTCCCTGCCTCATGCCAAATGCAGTGCCATATTTTTTCGCTCTTCACTGCTGCGCTGTGATGCACGCAAAAAAATGTAGAGGATGTACTTAAGATATACAATATTTTAGTTTGAAAGTAAAAAATAAGGTATTCTTAACCACATTTAATGGGTTTAATTTTTTGAAAAAATAGTTTATAATAGCATAATATAGATAGATGTAACAAGGTTTAGGAAAAATCGGAAAAAAATCTTTAATACGTCTCCTTCTAGATTATTTCTTGAAAATGATGAGATAATATTTATACGCAGATTAAAATTATTCAAACCAGTAGTAGCACACAATAAATTGTAAATAATTGTTATCCACAATTCCCTCTTTCTAATGCATTTTAAAATCTATTTTTTGATCAAATAAAATTTCTAAAATTCGTGATCCTTTTCGTTTGGTATTTTTTTTGTCTGCTGGTAAGCTCACATTCGCCCTGTTTCTTTCGGTTGGCAGCTCCTGCTGCTTTTTTCGCTACTGTTTAATTTAAAGTTTGTTCCCCCAAAAGGGAGTAGTCGATGCTGATACTGGTGCTGCACTTGGAAGTGCAAAGGGCGACCAGCAGAGTTCGGTTTGGCGTTGTCATAACTGCAAATCGGCTACTGACATCGCAGCTACTTAACGCTTTCCACCGCTCTTCCGCTTTTCCCCGAGCATTCAAGCGTGAAAGCGGCTCGGAACTGTCTGCTAATGGCCAAGACCAAGGGGGAGCGTACGGGCAGAGTTATGTGGAGAATTGCGAAAACTAGAAACTAGTATACGTTGGAGGAACTTTAATTGCCCCCGGGCAGTGGTCATTACGAGCTGTTTCTGTTTGCTGTTTTTCCATTTTCCGAGCTAACTTGTTGAGCTGAGTGACGAACTGCCACCGGAGATGAAAATGCTGCTATTCCCGAGTAGGGGCAGCAATTGTCGTTAAGGTGCTTAGCGCAAGGCGTTGCCTGTTTTGGGGTTGGCCAAGTCTAGCCGCCACTATTAATGGCTTCCTCAGGGGCCACGTCTTCATTAGGTTTCCACTTGGTCCCAGAATTACCCAATCCTCCTTTGCGGTGGCAGTAATAATGGTGATTAGCGGCCACTAACCCAACATCAATAGGAGTGCTCCAATTATACAAAATACCTATATTTGTACGTGTTCTTGAACTTTTCTTTTGATGACACAACGAATTAAATATTACTAGCTGGTAATAGAGGAATACGTTATGGGGAATATGAATAATTTAGTAAAGAAACCAGAAATAAATTAAATAAGTTATTGGAATCATAGAGAAAGCCATTGGCATCTGGTCTCTGAACCAACAGAAAATAATACAGAATTTATAGAAAATTTAATAAAACAATCACCTATTTCAACAATAAACTAAACAAACTTTAATAAACAGCACTTTTAAATTATTTATGTCAACGTTCAAGTGAAAATTTAATAAGTAAAGAAAACCTGCTCTGAAAACAATCTGAGGAAGTTTTAAAAGCATTTTCTATGAAAATTAAAGGAGAGGGACAAAAAAATAGATAAATAATAAATTTAAATAAATATATAAACGGCTGTAATATGATCCTACTCTTCTCCTGAAAGCTGCCACTATTCAAACAAAGTAACTTGCTATTAACTTAGTTTCACCACCAATAAGTTCTACAAAATATGGGTTAAATCGCCTCAAAATTCAATTTAAACATGTATTTAAAGCTCTTATATTTATCTCTTTGTGTAAAGTCAAACAAACTTGCGTTAATGTTGTTTCCTGGCCAGAGCCATAACCAAACAAGCAACAATAACCACAAAGGCAACGCACTCAGGAAAAACTTATTTACACAAACTCAGTTTTTGTGCAGCCACACACAGAGTCAGAGTGGTGTCAGTGAAAAAGTCAAAGTGTTTTTGCACACCTGAAATCCTGGGGTGTGTAATATGGAAAATAACTTCAATTACCAACAGCGGCGGCGGCAGCGGTGTAATATTTTGCCCCAGCTATTCTTTGATTTTCGTTTAACTATAAAAAAGCCATACCAAAAAAAAATTGCATTAAACACGATTGTGAAAATTGTTTAAAAATTGAAATGAAAATGTGAAAAGCCAGCAATGAAGCTGTTGTCAGGAACTCCTCTTCCGTAATGTGCATTACGCAATTAAAAACGGTATTTAATGAAAAAATCAGTAAGAGAAGATATGATTTTTAATCAAGAAGAGGTTTTCCCATTCAATTTATCTTTGATATACATTTAAAACGGAGAAGAAGGGGAGAATTAATTATAAAAATGGATGTTGAGTGCTTTTAAAATGATACAAAATATAAATTGAATACTATTTCGCTTAAAACCTATTTTATAAAAGCGCAAAAACTATGCTGTGATTTTGTAATTTAAAAATATTTCACTGCCAAGTTTAACAGAACTTTTGTAAATGGTTGGAATATCTTAATTCCACTTGAAACCACTTTTAATAATGCCAAAAAATATAGTATGCTATTATGCAAATTAAAACCATATTATTGCCCACTTTCAGGCACCTTTTATAAATTATTTTAAATCTTATATTCCGATTTGCAGACCTTTCTCGTGTTGAGACAACTGCCAAAAGTTTGAAAAACGATTTGCTTTGTGTTTTCATTTCAACTTTCCTTCGTGGAAGTTACAAATTTGAACTTTAAATTTTAACGTCAACACATGGAGGAGGATCCCTCGGGAAGGAGGTTAACAAAAAAAAGGAGAAAAAAAAAACTTGCAGTGCAGCCTGCAGCAAACACATTAAAACAAAGTTTTTAAAAGCAACCACAACATTTACGTCATGTGCAATGTGCGGCGGGTTCCGTTGTTGTCAGTCCTTGTTGGTGTGTTTTTGCTGCTGCTGCTCATGCTCCTGCTGCTCGTGCTGCTCCAGCTCCTGCCAAAGTTGGGGCACCTCTCAGGGCGAAAGGAGGCAGGGGGCGCGGCAGCTTTAAGGCAACCTCTCGCTCGTTTTTATAGTCAAAAGCCAAGTTGTTTTTGGGGCCAAGAACAGCCAAGCAATCGCCATTTGCTGCCACATGTTGTAACTGTGTTTGCCGCATTAAATGTGCAGCCCGCCACGGGCGCATTTCACTTTTACTATAAGCCCGCTTTTACAGCTTGCAACACCCCTTGCAGCTCCCCTCGCACCCCTTTTGGCCACATTAGTTGACTGCACACCACCAGCAGAGATTTCACTCCATTTTATGCTGTCAGACTTCCGAGAGCGCCGCTGTTCGCCGTTCACAGTGCTCTGCTGTAAAAATGCCAAATTCATTTTCAGCATATAAACTTTGGCCACACACACACACTCTCCGGCACATACGGGTAGTTTATGCCACCCCGCTGCGAGGACTGACATCTTTAGTTAATTTTGGAGCCGCAAAAACTAAAAACGAAAGGGATAGTAACAGCGGAATTTTAGGAGCCTGTAAAAAACACTGTTCCTGCATGGAGAAATTGAAAAAGCTTGCCAAACCGTCAGAGGGAAATATTAAATTCAGACCAGCTTCATTGTATTTAAAATGGGTAAAAGTGCCTCAGAATTAGTTACAATTAAAATTTTTGGAGTGGAACCGAACTTAAAGTAATATAAAAGTAGTTGAAAAGCAAATTTGGGAGTTGGTAAATTTAAGAAAAATCACCATTCAATTGTATTTATTTTATAAAAAAGGTTACTTATAAAACTGAGGATTTATAATTAAACATCATAAACCTTTTTATTAAACAGTCACCTAGTAAAAAATACTTTCCCTGACCTAAACTTAAATGTCCAACCAAAAAACAGCTCCCAATTATTAAATACCAAACCCAGACAGTTTACACCATCTGGTAGATTGCTAAAATCAATCCCTAACCAAATCAAAAATGATTCTATTTACACATAAACATTTAATTTGAATTCTACGCTTCTCTCGTTTTTGCAGCCCCGTTCAAAATGATCACCTAAGGCCAAAATCAGTGAAAATACAAAAAACTAAACTAAAAAATAACTAAAAGAAGCAACAACTCCCAACTCAAACATAGTTTAATTGGCACTGGAAATAAACAAAAAGAATATATAAATGTAAATTGATTTCTAAGCCCAAGGCTGCCAGAAAAAAAAAACTAAAATCGCCGAATAAAAACCAAATTCAACACCAAAACCGTAACACAAACCACCGCAAAA